>QEAR01000020.1:0-294960 GCA_006535965.1 Spizellomyces sp. 'palustris' | reverse complement strand
ATTGTGTGTGACATTTGTTATTTCCAATACACTATAGTAAGGATGATTCTTCATATCTGGCTGTTAAGTAGGTGTTCCTTCACCGTGTCCTTTCAGCCGAATGTTCTAGTCCCCTGCTGAGCATGGTAATTGAAAGTGGCTCCGGGGTAGCTGCCTCCGACGATTTTCCATCGTACCCATACCCTCTGAGGAGGTTCTTTATCCAAATCAAATGCTGCGAGAATCTTCGATAGAATTATTATTGTGATCGTTACCACACGAACGGAACATCAGCACTTACATAACACGCAAAACTCATGTGGGTCATTGCAAACACAAAAGCAACCTGACCTAACACAAAGTTAACGGCAGCGTACCGAGGGCCGGTCACTATTCCAGCAGCGAAGCAAATTAGAGCCAGCCAGCTGGCGCTGTTGAATTGAAAGCACGGATTAGTTCTTTGGCTGGCTGATTAACAAAACTCTGCAACCCTCCCTCGACGCACAGAACTAAACCTGCCAAGGCAAGCACACTCCGTCTATGCTCACTTGCCGCAGCGCCTGGGACTTTTGCGCCGGATAAATCCCTTCTCAATTTTGTAAGTCGTCTGTATATCAATACAGATAGGACCGTATCCACCAGGAGGAGATAGAGCACATGGGACGCGAATAAGCTGCTGCTAATAGGACCGAACTGAAAAGGGTGTTCCGGATCATAAGGTTGCGTGCTCTGGTAGATGTCCAGAACAAGGGAAGGAAAGGTGGCTATCACGAAGACCGCAGAGGAAACCTAATAGAGCACCGGGTTAATTTCGGATGCGAACATGGTGAATGGGAAAGGAACGTACGATCAGCATTGCGATGTCCCACTTTCTATTGTACCACATGTTTCCAACATTGAAGAGCTTAAATCTCAGTATGAATAAGATAACATGGATGAAGGCGCCGACATTAAAGAAAAGATTCAGCACAATTTTGTAAGGCTGCTGCTCCTGTCCATCGCCTATGGCCAAACGCGAGCGGAGGATGTTCGTTATCGAGAATGCGAGAAATAACATTTCTTGAAACAGTAGACCAACAGTAAAACGTGTCCGTTTCTTGGTAAATCGTGACAAAGCGTAGAGAACGTTGCCAAGTTGAATAACCGTAGCAATGGAAGCGATGGTAATCATAATCGCATTTACGTGTGGGACTACATAGAGGTCTTGACCTTCTGCGGTGCCCGCCATAGTGAGTAGATGTACGCAGGCAAATCGAAGCGTGGATCCCACTAATGTGGGGTGCAGCCAGAGAACAAGAGGTGAAATATCATTGCGACTTGAAAGGACATGAGAGAATATGTACAACACTGGATACTTAAATATCATATAATAGGAATTCCACCGCTGCTGTTTGTTATGTTCCCATGGCATGGATCGTTCTACGACAATGCGTCGACCTATTTTAAATTCACACTTCCCAGTTTGGGCTTGTTGGAACACGTTGTTTTGCGGATTCATGTCCGCAATTTAAGGGTATCTTGTCTCTAGAATACGTATATTTGTAGGCATGCGCACATCGATTATCCCAATTCCTGGAACCCGCAGCGCACAACCTCGAATCTAAAGAGACTCTACAGCAAAATAAAAGGACCGTAAATCAGCCAACGTTGCGAATATACCGTCCAGTTTCCAGGGGAAATCCGGCTTCCAGCCAACCAACATTGATGCAAATACACTTTCTTTCTCTCACCTCGAGCGCCTCCAGCCCTCCGTAATAGCAATACTTTGCCGCTATTATCTTGAAGTAGTGTATTCACCCTCGACACCAAGGTAGCTCCAGGATTGTCTGTCATGTACGGCATTGCTATGGTAGGGCTAAAATCGCAGAGTTCCACAGTGGATGTCAGCATGTCCTCTGGGACCGATAACTTTTTTGTGGATCATTTTGCCACTATCGCTGATGTTACGCCTCTGCGGAGAACTAACGGGCCCGTGATGTCAACCCGACAAAACCATAGATAGCATGCACTTCCCTATGTCATCGGAATCAACATGTCTCGAGGAGGCGCAAAGAACGATTATTAACCATAGGCATTTCTCCTGTACTTCCCAGACCCTGGTTTTAGAATGCAGACAAATTCAAGGAGGAGATCTAAGGATAGATCTAGAGAAGTTGGCTGGCCACATGTCAGCTCCCCCGTAAAAGGGAATATCAAACTTACAAAGTTAACAGATTGTGAAAAGGTGCAGAAATAATTATTTGATATGGAACCACGCTCATTGAGCACAACTATCGCAAATAACACAATAAAAAGCACAAAGTTCTACAATCTACGAATCGCATCCGCCTTATTCGCCATCTACCTTGGCGCTTGATCCCAATCCTTGGCCGCTGGGCTCAGAAGGCGTCGCTCTACCGTCAGGAACATCATTCCCTTTGGTACTGGTGGGTTCCGACGCCAGAAGCGGTAGGGTGGAGTTCTTACTGCTGTCCTCACCGATATCATGTGAGCTACATTCGTCCGACGCATCCCGGCTGCCGGATTTATGTGCATCGATAACACGTTGTCGTTTACGATGTTCTGGTGGCGACGATGGATCTCCATCTACTTCTGCCGATTGAAATACTACAGTACGTCCTCGTCCTGTCTGAACGCTTTTGCCCTTTCCGGTACCGAGCATACGTACTTCAACCGTACCACTCTTTCGGGCGATCTCCACGCTCGGGCGCTCATGTGCTCTGGCGAGCCTTTCCATCATGATGCGATGACGGCCGTCGGCCGCTCTTTTCAATCTCTCCGCCTCGTGTTCCAAACCTCTTCCGGCGTCCCTTAGAGCTAATAGCCGCCATTCAGTTGGATCGTATATAGGCTCGGATGTTGGCCAAGGTGCCCCAACCCCTTCGCGTCTCATAGACTCTAATTGTTGAGTATGGTATTCTGCTTGGCGGTGGTCTTCCCTTTGAAGTAGTGTGACTACGTGACCAAGCGGGTTCTGCTGACGTCGTTCGGATCCAGATTGTCCGTCTTGTGACGCTGGAGTAGGCCTCTCGGGCTGAGAAGGGGAATTTATTTCGTCGACATTGTCGCACGTTTGTGGATATGTGGACGAATAGGGGCCCGATTGCTGTTCGTTGTATGGGATATGTGTTTCTGGAACGATGAGATTTGGCGGGTTCGGATCGGCTGACCGTGGTGGTCCAGCGGCCAGCGGGGGGGAATAATACCGGGATGGGAGAGGATTCGAAGGATTCGAGGGCAGATGGGGGTGAGAAGGAACAGGTTGGCCATATCCTGGATAGGAATAGTAAGGTGGTGCGTATGCTGAAGAGTAATGGGATGGGTAACGATGCGGGTAGTAACTCGGCGGCCATGTCTGGATGTGGTGGTGATTGTAACCAGAGTGACCGAGACGACCCGAGGGTGAGTACCATGCGGGTGGGTGCGCGGGGTGATATTCTGGAGCTGTAGGGAGGATATCTGCAATAGAAACGCTAGGAGCTGCTGCCACGGTAGCTACGTCGTAGTCGTCGTTATCTTCCGGTTTTGATATTGCAGATAGAACCATGCAGTAATGGCTTCGAGACCGCTGCCTGTGGAGAGGACGATACAATATGAATACATGCTTTGAATAAATAGTCAAGGTGGACGGGGATTAATACCTTATGCGGAGGTCTATAATTCTAGAGAAAACTTCACGCGTGAAATCAGAGGATCTCAATAGGTAGATCGAACACGATCTCGTCAGGATTTAATCCTTGTTATGAAAACCTCTCACAAAGGCGATCTCAGAAAGACAATTTAAAATACACAAGGTAAATGCAACCGTTTCGTTCTTTTTTTTTCTTCTTATCTGGGATCGACATTTACAATGGACATACGTGGTTTTATACAAGCGTTCCTTGGCGAACGGAGTGACACCATGTCGTCAGCACTCGCAAAGCACCCCATTACTCGCACAGCCTACTTGCTATTTGGATACTCCTCACTTCCCATACCCGACCGGTAACGACGGGGGTTATCTGGGTATGTCCCATGGCGAACAGACTGACGGGATGGACGTGGAGCATTGAGTGGGATGTACGGAACTAAGCGCAGATGATGTCAAATCCACCAATTCGTTTACTGGAAAACCTTTGTTTTAGCCTTGGCCTTTCACCCTTGTCCGTGTCGCCCCCACTTTGTTGCGTGGCCACATTACTAACCGATATCATCGAACCCCGCTAAAATGCCGGGCACACTCTGATATGTCATGATGTCATCCATTTTTTTTGCTTGTTGAGAGCTGCCCACAATCCGCAACGCCCTTCTCAGCGTCATGGCATCAGCAAGGAAGCAACTTCGTTGTCAACCCTCTTCCCATTGCGTCACTCCCCCCCCCCCCCCCCCTACCCATAGTGTCGTTGCAGGACGAACTTCACATGACGTCATCCCCAATACAATGTCCGAACGGTCCGAACACGGTTTGCGCACGAGAGCCATGAGTACACGTGACGCTGAGCTGCATGTCCTTCCTTGTATTGCTGCGATCAAGCGGTCAATCTAATGTTGCAAAACAGGTCATCTCCTATACAACACATTGTCGTCTGTCTATTCATTAACACTACAACCGAGCCTTTGTAGAGGCACGAAATTTCGTAGAGAACGTAGGGTTAGGGTTGACCAGGTCTTGACGGTGAAGAGTCAAGGAGGCCAATAACCAACGCACGAGACAAGATGAACGCAACCATGAGGCTTCACTGAGAAATTTCGCTTTACAGAGGATTGCGTGTTAAAAAGTTTTTCAAACTGAAATCTTTTAAAAAGCAACATTTTCTGCATATTTTCTGCAGAATTTCATCGTATTATATTCAGTATCACACTTTACGTTCGTAAAGGTATAACCGTCCTACTCGGCTGGCCAGTTTACAGTATACAGTTCTGGTGATTGAATGTCGTGAATTGAACAGACAGTGATGTATTGTTTGACTATGTTTTGCTTTTTGCGAAGGCTCCAATCTGGACTTGCGGGTCCAACAAACGTTTTCCGTCTTCAGGCGTATTTTCCGCCTTTACTCATTTTCCGGGACCTCACTCGACTCCCCTTCTACCAGCTCAATCTGAAATGCCAAATACACCGTGTTCCCATCTTTCGAGCACATTTTAACCCTCACCATCCTCTTAATAGGAAAGTATTTCTTAACGTCAATATTAAATCCAGGGATCTTGGCCGTGAAATCCAAGAAGCACATGTGGGGATTAAAACTTTCGAATGCATAGACGTATTCTGGCGAAAATGTAACCCGCTCCCGGTGAGCTTTGTCGAGAAAGTATTTGCGACGCTTTGCAACGTCCGTTCGCGGCGGCTCGTCCTTTGATTTTCCCCCACTCATGCGCCGCATGGAGCTGATCAACAGAGCGAGGTCTTCTGCGACACCGTTCTGCAACGTTTCGGGTTGCAGGATACGTTCTTGCGAACCATTCCGGGTTATTACAGCAGGTGGAGCAGGGATACCGTTAGTAGAGGCAATGGAGCCTGCGTCACTGCCATCTTGTTGGGTATCATTGTCTTCACTTGAATCGACCGATTCTGTCGCTTCGTCTATCACAGCTTGTTCATCCGAGCTTAATGGCTGAGGCTTCCAGCACGCTATCGCGTTCATCATTGTAAGGACAGACGAGCGCACATACTGCTCCTTGGCATAAAAGTCGATTTCAGTCGCCGGATCCAAGTACTGCAAGAACTTGACAACCATCGGGGTGAAGAAAGGTAGCCCAGTCAGCGGATACGGAAATCCAATGTCCCAATACAGATCGTCCCCATTGACGGGCTTCTTGAAGCGACCTTCTACTTGAAAGGAAAATTGACGAGATCTACTCCGGAAATATTCGCTCGCATTCAAAAAGGTGCGATTTGGCAGCTGTGGGGGGTCGGGTAGTCGACTTTCGTCAAAATCCTTGATGCGAATGGTCAAAAGACCCTCCTAAAAGACCAAAGGAAACCATCAAAACTCAAGATTGTATGAAAGCAATTGCGGCAGGAGAAAGCCGGCTGATTACAAGTTGTGCCAACTTGAGCTTGCAAGCTTGATGCCACATAAGTTTCAGTGATCATGGGATACTTACAAAAAGATCATTATTGATGACTACAGGATACCGGTTGACTTGCACTGTTTCCAAGTTTTCCCAGGAGGATCCCGCTGTGACTTTGAGGTAGGAGGGCATGGTCGTCGAGTAGGGAAGCTATTGGTTTCAAAACGCGTTGCGAGAATAGGTTTTGGTACGGCAGCGAGCCCAACTACAAGGTAATATAACTGCCCGAATGCGTCGGATGCCGAATGGGAACGTTGGAACTCGTAAGGATGGAAGCGTGATGGGGGAGGGTAAACGGTCTGAATGCTTGCTGCGGATAGCTTATGGTTGATTATAACTTGATATAGTCTTTATAGCCAAAATAAGCAATTATGGTTACATGATGTGGCTTAGGACGCGACCAAGGCGGGCTTTTTGCAGATCCTTTTTCTGGTGGTTTGATTTTCCTCATTTAGAGCGCCCGGGCTTACGGAAAAGTGACCTTTGGCAATTACTTTGCCCCTCCCAGATTATTTCCCTTTGTCATCCCCCACCTGTTTTCGTTACGCCCGTCGACATCCGAGTCCACGGCCGCTTCAGTGCGGTTACTTTGGGGGTCAGCCTCAGCGGCAGTTGTCAATAGAATTGGGACACCAAATAACCCGGACATGGCACCATTTGTTGTGTTCAAACCCTAACCAACTTTGCAGTATCCAGCTCATGTAGGTACAATGGCGGTTGCTGAGGGACATGAGAGCGGAATTTCTCCGGAGACTTATGAGGCATGGATGCAATGCATTGGAATCAAAATGTTTCAGATTGTTCGTGCGTGACCCACAACTTCAGCCTCATCGGACTCTACAGTGTTTATGGTGGTTTTTCGTCGTTGATTTTTAGACCAACTCGACTATCTTTTGGTTTTTCTTCTGGTTTCTTGCGTCTCATCTCTGCTTGTGTCAGTTGCTTGACTCTGTCTGTTGTGTCCTCATCGCTTGCTTGTTTCGTGCTTCCAATCAACAACATAACACGGTTCAAAACAACAACACGATCCCCAGATCTGCATCAATACTTGTGGCATTGCGCGCGCTAAGTGCGTTACGTGCTATTCTAGACGGTTACTGCTTTTTAAGGTCATTAAAGAACACAAATCCTTTTCGGACCCCCATCGATATTCTGCTTTGCTCAATGCGCCGCATATCGTAAACAACCACCTGCCGTCCCTCCTCAACTATACTGGACTTTGTTGGTGGTTTCCGATCAGATATTAGCAACACACGCATCCTTGCACCCGGGGCTGCCTAGCACGGCACTCTACCCGGCACAAGCAGTGAAATCAGCGCCTTGCATCGCTCCGTTCCATTTCGACTTTTGTCGTCCGACATATTGACAACCCTAAATTGACTGTTTCCCAGTTTGACAGCCACCGGAGCTATACATCGCGTCACTTGGGTCTCGTCCATCTCCTCCTAGTCATCGTTTTCAAACCATTTTACGACGACCCATCTCTAGAGATGCCTGCTCAACGAAAGCAATCTCCTGTTCCGTGCCGCCTCATAAGAGGGATGCGCGGTATATGCTTTTCTTTTCACCTATCATATCAAGATCAACAGCAACTGCAGCAGCAATTGCAAGAAGTCAGTCCTGCTGGTGACAAGGAGAACGAGGATCAGCACTCGCATGCGACCTCGTTCAAGTACGAGCAAGCTGAGGTGATGCGACCGTCTCCTTCTATGAGGCCCAATGAGGGCCAGCGCCAAACTCCATCGAACATTGTCACTTCTCCGACTTCATTAGCGAATCATCTTCCCGCATCCACCCTCCCTTCGCCGTCTGAAACTCCCGTTGAGGGATGTTACTCGGACTCACGTCCTCATCGATGGGCACCGCGATTAAAGAAGCGAAAGGTTTCGATCTCAGCACCGCCAGTTGAGTCATCAATACAGGACCGACGCCGTAGCGGATATGATCTTACCATTCAGGTCCATGACATCAGCAGCGTACGATTGGCAAAATTGATCAGATGGCAAAATGGAAACGGTGTCGATGGGAGTGAGGACACAATCAGCGAGCGGGATAGGGTGAAATCAGAGAAGAATGGATCAGTAAGGAACGGCCGCAACGGAATTGGCAGGGATAGACCTGCCCGACAAGCGACACGTGCCCAGCGCGAGCTCAAATCCTCTCCCACCCCTGATCGTTTGCGAAGACGAAAGCGGAATTCAGATCACGACGAAGATGACGGATGGGAAACAGACCCGGAGCCTGCTGAGTCTGTTGTAAATGCTCATCCAACGCACGCAGGAGCCCCATCACGAGCAAGAGGCGCGCAGGCGACAACCCAGAAACCGCCACATTCACCCGGCAAACACCATTCTTCATCCATTAATGATAGGAAGCGTGCGGCCCACGCACCAACAATCGCTTCCACCAGGCAGCCTTATCCACACCCATCGAAGCTGAATACGCCGCATTCAATCAGTGACCGGAGCAGTCCTCAACACCCAAGTCTGACTCGACACCAGCGAATCGACCCGGTCGACGCCAACGACTCTTCCAATAGCAGCAACGAGCGCATTCTTGTCAAAATAGAGAAGCGAAAGCAGCAGGTTGCGGATCGTGAACGTAAAATCAAGCAATCAACGTCCGCACCGGGGAAATGTCGCATGTGCTCCACCTGCAAAACAGGTCAGTGGAGAAAGGGACCAGAAGGACCGAGAACATTATGCAACGTGAGTTCCCAATTACCATTTGAGAACGATTTTTACTACATAATAAGCGCTTCTTGTTCCAGGCGTGCGGTTTAGATTGGTCCAAACGCGTCAAGAGCGAAGCCCGTCGACGTGGAGTTTCCGTCAACGAAGCCGAAGCAATTATGGCATCCGCGTGGATCAGCCTCCATCGCGAGAGAGGCTTGGAGGGCGTTGTTACCGTTCAACCGAGCGTGCACAAGTCCGCAGATGATGCTGAGGACGTCGAAGACGAGGAAGGGGACGATGATACCGCTCATGAAGACGAAGAAGAAGAAGATAAAATACATTCCCATTATATTGATTCTTCAACAAACCAACTGCCACAATCAAGTCTTCCGTCCGATTATCACCCACCTTACCCATATTCCCATCCATATAGTACCTCATCCGCTCCGCCCTACGTCTATGATACTCCTCTTCATCAGAGTGATAGCAGTAGCGTCGGGTGGAGCGAATCATAAAGAGCAGTTTACAGGCTAGTAACTCGTTCATAGTTTGAGTGTCTAGCATTGTTAAAAGTATAGTGAAATGTAGTGGCGATCGCCACTGTAATTATAGTGTTTGTTGATTGATTTATTTGACTGTATCGTCCAGCTCTGCTCCTCTGTTTGGTCGCTCAGGTTGGGCAGCAAGATAAAGGACCGTAGTTCTAATCACTGCGATTTTTTCATTGCTAAAAAATCACAGGAAAAGGACTGGATTACATATTTCTCGGCTACAACTAAGTTAGCTGTAAAGTCATCAGACACAAAACGGGAATCATTCCAATGACTGGACTAAACTGACAACTGTATTACTGTCTTACATTGTGACACGCCAAATAACAGAAAACCAACAGTAAAGTAAAAGGAACACAATACTAGAATGGACCTCAGCCGCTAGTCCAACCCGTCCCCACACAGGCAATATTTTAATTCAACCATCAACGACGTCCATATCGCCCCCGCTAGTCCAACCCGTCCCCACACAGGTAATATTTTAATTCAACCATCAACGACGTCCATATCGCCCCCGCTACTCCCCTCCACCTCGTGTCAATTGTAATAAAAAGAATCGGATTGGCAAGACAGTTTAGAGCGATGAAAGTGTATGCAACTGCGTCAATGATTGGACTAGAACGCATGATGGTAAGTGCACGTCGCGATCAAGAAATCAAGAACACTTGAATCGCATACTACTTACTGGATGGGGCGTCCAGTTATCACCATATACAGAGTCTGTACAGTTTCAGGGAACCTGAGTTGAGGTGTCAGCGGGAGCGATTACTGTATCAACGCATAACTATCAAAGCAAACTTACCACCATATGGTGATAATTCCAGTCAGCGTCAGTGCTCGACTGAGCATAGCCAGCTTGAGCTTTCTATATTCGGACCTGATGTCGCTGACAGGTGCAATCATGTCCGAGTCTGTGGAGACAGTGTGAATATCAATTTCGACCTCTGGTGTGGGGGGGATTTCGATCCGGGCGTGTGCGGGCATTTCCATCCGGGTGTGTGCGGGCTCGGGAAGTCGAAGCGCACCGCCATCGTTCAGTCTAAAAGGCATAGCCATGGCAGGGCTCGTCGCGGACCGCGCATGCTGGGTATGGGCTGGCCGTGGCCAGCTGGTACTTCGGGGTATCTTGGTGTTTGCAGAGGGTGCAAGTTCACCCAAAGTCTGCTCGGAAGCGGCTGCCAGGGCCGCTGCACGCGCCCGTTCTTGGTCAGCTTCCCATTCGGCCGTATTGAAGAGAATCGACGACCGGAGGTCTCTTAGCACGTCCTGGCGAACTTGCAAGACCTTGACAAATGCAAGAAAGTAAAATACGATGATGCCGGCGATTGGAAGGAACATGAGCGCGACATCAAGCGCTGACTTGATCAATTCACCAGTAGCGTGGTGGTAGAAACGGCCTATTATTCAAATAATATGGGAGAAGAAAACAAGAGAAGGAAGTCGTACATGAGCACCATTGTGACAATTGCTCTGCTCGACTGAGCAAGCTGAGAAACCATATACATGCGAGTTGTAACCTACCGCCGCAGTAGACACGGCTGGGCATCAAGTCATATTCGGTACCGAGAATGTACGGAAGGGTAGCGATTATTAGTGCCGTTAGCCATACAGAGGCGACCATGAGAGCGATCTGCTTTTTTGAGGCTTCATACTCGCACGATACAGCAAGATGCCTTTCAAACGCAATTAGTATGAGCACGAGGAGCGACGCCCCGTAAAAGAGCACGTCAGTGAAGCTAGAAAAATGTCATAATTTCATGCGGTGAGTTCTGTAATGTTCTTTGACCAACAGCTGCTGTAACTGCATCTACCCGTTGAATTGGCAACCAGCACTGCCCATCAGCCAATGGCCGGCTATTCCTGTTGGTAAAAGTATAACCAAACTGGTTACACCGGTCAAGAAATCCTACCATAATGATGATTACGAACTGTCAGGGATTCGAGCCTATTGGACATATGGGGCTTACCGCAATAGCGAGATTGAACACCAGGATGCATGTGTTTATATTCCTCAGCCAATAAGCTGAAACAGATGGACATCCGATCAATACCCGAACTGCACAGCACTGATATGAATGCGAGTACTTACCACGGTAGAACAGGTACATTATGTAACCGCTTACAAGGATATTGCACAGATGTACGAATGCCAGGAAGAGCATGAGGATCCGCTCCGAACTTTCCAACGGTTCAGTGATTTGCAAGTTCATGTTTTCAATGTTCGACGGGGAGACTTTGCTGAGAAAGGATGAAGGGGTGGGAAATTGTTGTTGCGGCTGAGGGAGAGGAAAAGCTATGGACGAGCAGCACTAAATAGCGATACTCCGCATTATTCTCCGGTATGGAAATCCCAAATGGGATATGCAGCGATCAGCCAACTCCGCTATAGCATTGTGCCCAGTAGGTTGTGATCAGCTGCGAGGATTGACTTTTACAACATGAATGCATGTAGGAGACACTCACAAAGCAACTGATTTTTGCTATTATCCTCACCCTATTCATTGCCTCCCGCAACCGATCTTACGGGGGTTATGACGATCAAATGTGCTACCTCGATCAGTTCAAGCCGAGAGATCATCAAGAGGCAACAGAGGCGCATACAGACAGGTTAATGACAGTACGATGGAACACTGAAGAAACCGTTCGCAGTTCATGAGACGTGCAGGTAGGGACTGATGACGTAAGCCACAAGGGAACGTTGGGAGTCGACGTGGAGTTCAATGCGTCGGTTAGGGCGCATCTTCAAGAGGCTAAATGCAGATACCATTTGCCCATCATCGATTTTGGTTAACGGACTCACACAAGCCCAAACCGTCCTAAAAGTATCCCACTTTTCGTTAAATAGATACATAATGAAGGACTATGATCAGGCAGTAATATCCTACTAGGAATGGTTCGATAATTTTACGATACTACGGGCGTATTGTCAATAGCAAATATCACCCACGATACACCAGCCCAGATAAAGCTGATTACTACTAGGCATAAGTACACATAGCAATAAATTATCATGGGTCAACTAGGTAGCTAGCACCTAGTACCATGAGAGACATGCTCCTCCTGTCCTATGAGAGAGAGTATGAGGCCTTGCTCTGAAGCTCTTGCTTGGTCATAGGATACTTTATTACTAGTAGCCCTGGATTAGACGGGATAATAAGTATGGGAAACATTCACAAAAACATTACATACCTGCGATTGCAGCAGTAGAGTAGTACGATTGCGAGGTGTTACTTGGCCATCGTTGTTATTGTCAGGAGGGCGAGGTCCTCGGCACCGGATCCGCTTTCTCATGATTACTTGCTTGAGAGTCAAGAATAAAGAACAAGAGGGAGGGAGGAGGGGGAGAGAGAGAAATAGGTGATGAATGTGGCATCTGCAGTGGCTATTGGCATTTATATTTTCCCACACACTATATTCACCTCCACGCAGCCTCACGCTCCCAACGGATATGGCAAGCCAATTGGCCAGCAGCCAAGCGGTACACACAGTACTAGGCTGGCCCATCAGGTCATTATCAACATCCTGCTTGCCGTTATAACATTTGAGTGGCATGAATCTGACACGGTATTGATCGAAGAAATGAGCTTATGTCGAACTGGCGGAATGACCTTGTCAAGGTTAACGAGATAAGAGAATTCTTTGAGTGTAAGATTTATTCATCATTAGAGTTTCTCCTACTGCAATCTATCCACCCTTCTTTCACGTCCGTCACAGAAATGCACCTCGCGCAGCCGCAGATCTTAGAGAAACTAGTTGGAGACAAGATTACCAAACGCACTACCTTACTTAGGGCAATAGTCCCATCCGTGAAACGCTCTATCAGCATATGAACACTGTATTCGATTCTCTCTTTACATTACACCAGTCCAAAGAAGCTCTCTGCTCCATCCTCATTCCTACCTCGTCCCGGTAACCATCGGGTATGACCTCACCGTTGCCGTTGGAATTGGGCCTTACTTCTCAGCAAGTCTCCGGAATCAAGCGCTGGAAGGAACCCTCTGTGCAAGCACTCTTTCCTTTTGCGCTGCGAGAATATTGGTCAAGTTGTGCAGGATCTTTTTACATACTTTTCATTCCCACATTTTGGACCGCACGAGGCTTGGAGAGACTGCAGTTACCCAAGAGCACATCATTTGGACCGTTCCCTAGGGCGCAAACCCGCGGTGCGATATTCCAGCTTAAATTCTCAAGAACAATAAGCAGTTTGACTTGGCTTACTCCAACTCTGATCACCAGAACCGGTTTCCTTCGGTCAAGTTTAGACATGTCAAATCTGCTCACCTTCCCACCCAAGTTACGGCTTGCTAGCATGCGTAAGTCATCGATGGAGGTTCCGCTTGTCAAAGACCCGGTCCCTTAGTAACTCAGGATGGTCCCGGTGCGGTTAAATTTGGGAATATCTCATTGTACGTTGACCAAATCGAGGTTGCGATAATCACGCCCTGTCCTTGACGTGCTGGATCGCTACATTGGAAACACGAATCATTCTATGACCCAAAAAAAGGTAAACCAGATTATACATTATTGTAAGTAGTTTTTTGCAGCAATGGCACCGAACTCGCTGGTGTCTACTTTGCGCCCTTTGTAATAGAAGACGCCGCCAACGAATCAAACCGTCTGTACGTATGGAGCGGTGTTCCTACTGAGAATGTTATGCGGAACGCTAAATAGAAAGCTCGCGGGGCCATCAAGGCGATGAGGGAATCCCGTAAGATGGGATGAGAAACTGGGAGCAGACAGTGAAGAACGGGTTGAAATGGCAGCAATGGCAGAGTATCCTCCTGGGAATGAGGTTTAAGTAACCTTTGTATACTAACGCTTATTTATTGCTCAATTTTCTAAATTTTCAATTCATAATCTATTGCTTCCATCTATATTGTCTATGTCTAATTTAAACTCAAAAGAATTACTGACTATTACTGATTGCACTGAAGAGGCCACTAAAGAGAATGGGATCGGGAAATGCGGCACGAAGGTCCTGGCAGCGACACTAGATATCTTTGCATATCTGTGCCCCTTCAATAGGCTCATAAGGTGTACCGGCTAACTCGTACGTCCAGAAGGTCTTTGAAACCTTTCCGTACACAGCATCGAACGACCCAGTTAGGCTAAGTGTACCACCATTGATCCCAAAGCTGAGACCAAGGCATGCCTGACATTCGGATGATGCTGGTGCTGCTTGGCGAGCGCCAAGTTTGTTCAAAGGCCGAAGTTGCTCATTGTCAATCGCGACTTGTGCGGAACGTGCTTCCTTGGTATTGAAGGACCTTATCGGGAGATGCGAGGGCTGCTTCGGGGTGCCTTTCGGGGGAAGTATTTGTGGGCCGGGCGGGGACGTTTTCCGGAAGCCTTTTTGGTAGATTGGATAAGGGCTTGAGGTGGGGGTGGAAGCGGATGGCAATTGGTTCGGGATTTTGGCCGTTGGAGAGGGTTGTGGTTGAGTTGGAGCATTGCCGGATTGTGGTTGAGTTGGAGCTTTGGCGGCGGGGGAAGTGGAGTTGGACTTTGAACCAAGTTCCAGCATCGGGCCCAATTTCACGCCGACTGTCCCTGCCAGTGTGACGGCCCCTCTAACTTTCAGTACACTCACACCTGCTGTTCCTGCCAAGGTCAGAGAGACGGTGGACGCGGGGGAGAGCGACGCGCTGTTGCCGCAGGCTTTTGCTTCCAAGACAGCGGCAAGCTCTGATCCAACCTCGAAACCGACATCTACGATCAAGGCATAGATAGGAAACTTATAAGTGAATGGTATGGTAGGCCCTTTGATTGACGCGATTGGAATGCTCGCGTTCAAGCATTTCTGCTCATAGTTCTCGTCTAGAATCGTTTTCCCAGCCAGTTTGGCAGTCACATAGGCACGACCAAGAGCGGTTTGGTTTCTGTTAATAAGGCCGTAGACGTCAACTATCTCTGCTTGGTTCCCGAATGCTGTTCCAAACCCCCGCAACCTGGCACTGCCTTTCAGGTCTCCGCCCAAGCAGCCGTTTTGCGCTGATCCCATAAAAACGCCAACGTATGGCTTCACATTGAAGTTGTCCCAGCCTACAGTTTTCGAAATGGCGTACGCACGGTAGTTGGGGTATGCCTTGACGTCCTCCAGACGATAGGAACGCAACGCTATCATTTCAAGATCGGCATTTTCAGCAGTCCAATCTGTGAGGAGTTCACCCTCGCGCCTTGTGAGATGAGCATGGTTGGGTGTGCTGAAAGTCGATAGGACGTCGGCTGCCGCTTCCCGTACTTCTGGAGATGCGGTTCTGTCGCTCACCAGAGAAACAAGCGCGTCCTTTGCTACTTCCGCATTTTGACCCATATTGCCAATTGCACGCAAAACTTTAATTTTCTCAAAGTCGTCAGCGTCGCTGTTAAGAGGCACAAGGTAAGGCGAAATGTACCGCCGAGCAACTTCAGGAGACTGATTTTCTAATAGGGAGGCCAAGAGTGGGAGGTCGACCTCTCCTTTCAGCTCCTCAATCGCTCGCTCAACAATTTTCAATGATGGGTTTCGCGCATATAAGAGGGCATGGCGAGCTCCGTTGTCGCGTTTCTGAAGAGCAAGGTCGAGCAAACGATGGTGCGCTGCCTCGTCGCCAGTGACAGCCAAAGCCGCAAAGAGGCCGCTTCGCGCATGCACATTCTGATCCGCACGACGGTGCAGAAGAGATCCATGCGGTGTAGATCCAAGGAGAGTTGAGACCACAGTGGGATCAGATCGCGCCACGCGGATCAATTGGGCGGACGCGACACCGTCTTCGGGAGAGTCGATAAAGTCTCGGACAACCTTGTTAACGTCAAGTCGGGGCATCTCGACATCTTGGAACGAAGACATCAAATCTTCTGGACGCATTGCGATTGATGATTGGCGCCTCGAACGCTTGTGACCGTCTTCGGTGTATGGCTTGGTCGACTGATTCTCGAGCGTTGTGCCTGTGTCAATCGGAATACGTGCGACGGACTCGGTGTAAACCAAGTCAGAACCGCCTGAGACAGGAAAATCCCAAGGTTAAATGAAGCAACATCTCGGCAAAATGAACGATTGCAAATGTACCATAGATTTTGAGAGCGACCTTCTGGTCAGACTTGCCAGTGGTTGCTGCTGCGTTGGACTGGAAGCTTTGATCTTGCTTGCCATTTACAATAGCAAAAGAACGGTCAATCGATTCACGGATACGGCCCTAGAAATGGCAAGTTAGCATCATAATTGGCTTATAGAGAGCTCTAATATGGCATACCTTCGCGTCAACCAGAGCTTTTGTCTTTGCAGTAAAGTAAAGGACGTCCTTGTTAATCTGAGTTCCTGGGCCATATGCAGCTACATCCTTGTCGGTAAATTGCGCCTCGATCGCATAACGATTATTTCCATCGGTGGCAGCATTGTAGCGGGCTGTTCTCTGTGCCAGTACACCTTTCTCGTCAACAAACGTTTTAGTGTCGTTTGCGTATTGGAAGCTCGTCTGGAAGTTCTCGGCAATGGCTTTTTTAATCTGAACTACTTCGGGAATATCGCCAGGTGTGACCTGAACTCCAAGGACGGTCCCGTTGAGACTACGGACGATGTGAAAAGGACGAGAAAAGTCAACATCCTTTATAGGGCTGGTGTCCGCGGCACTGGAGAAGACTTTGGGATCTTTTATCTGTAGGTCGTATATATGCGCGGGAGTACCTTCCTTCACCTCAGAGATGCAAGAAAGGTACACTGTTGCGGCGAAACCTGTCAGGGAATGCTGGGCTTGGTCCTCGGCTGTGATCATAGCTGTGTTGTTTAGTTGGTACACTTGAGTCTCATTTGTCTATTGAGAAAGCGTAGAGCACACTGTTAAGTGTCATTCGGATTCCAGCGCGTTAAATGTCATCCTTACCATGCAAGAGGGCTCAATCTTTCCGCCCTGAAAAAGTGTGAGAGGAGAAGACTCAATGGCAGAGAAGTCCACATCCTTCAAAGATTGCCATTCTGGCTTTTCGTATCTGAAGGCTGGCGCGATGACGCTGAACGGGTTTTCTGTTTGCGCAGCAACCAGTGCGCAGGATAAGCTGGCAAGCAGCAGTGACTTGCCGATCATTGTTTGCATAGATGTCTGATGACAAAACCAAGGGAACTCGACCAGGACCTGTCTATTTAAGCATGTCCAGGATCGCAATGCAACCCTCAGCGGCTACAACTTGATCTTTTCACCTGAACAAGGCTAGGTGAGCAAATGGTCAAGGGACGGAAGGTCTTTTTTTTGCTTTTGCTTTCCTTTAGACTCCTATAATGCTTTTTTTTGGGTTATGTCTCGCCATTTCCACGTTCTTTCCCAAGATAACCAATCACCATCATCAAGTAAAGGCAATGCGCAAAGTTAAAAATGCGTTCAATCTCGCGCGGCAGCCACAAAATATGATTACGGAAGAAAGTCTGCGTTGATCGACGTTGGTTGCACGCGCCGGTGCACAGAATTTTGCACAAGCGTCCGAGACCCCCGCCGACTTTTGATCCGATCAAGTGAAATGACAGCTTCCTAGGAGACAATGATAAACAAATATGCGCTAGAAAGAAAAAGAAAAAAAAATAACAATGTCTACGAGAGCAGCCGGGACCTATGGATCGTTGAAGTCGGGAGGAGATGGAAGAGCGCAAGATCAACTTCTCTTTACAAAATGTTCGTCGGGCACGAGTCTGCCGCAACAACCAGATCACAGCGTGATTTGTATCGACGGCGTCATTGGACAAGAAGTCCTTCTATCAGTCAAGTTACCCGAATCGAAATTCCTCGTTAGAGAAACAACCGAGCCTTATTGTCCTAGATTAATAGACATTTTAAACCACAAACTTTGACCAATTTCTATCCAGCACCGACAGACATGGTAGGTCGCACCCTTGTGCAAAACTCTGTTGCATACACAAATCATGTACACAAATCATGTAGGCATACAGCCAGAACCTTGCTGTTTGGAACACTTTCACTTTCAACCCACATGAGATGTGCATTGATGACCTTTCTGATCTATGGTCCATCTTTTCCCAACTTACACTCTCGGACGCAAGAGGGTCACCATTTTTGAACTTGGCTGCAACTGGGCAAACCTGAACTTGCAGGTGCATTTGGCAACTTTCTGTACTGTCCAGTATGCGTGGCTTTTTGGTTGGTGGTCACGCGAGCATGTTGCTATGGTGACGTGACTCACTCAGCAGACCCTCCAAGAGCCTCGGCCAATTGTAGCAGGGTGGTGAACCAAAGCATTGTCAATAAACGGGCACGAGCGTAGAGTCGTTGTGTTGTCCATTTCCTTATTCTGTTTTCATAGGCCTTGGTGTATATAGTGCTTCCTTGCACCCCTGCTCAATGGCACAGCTGTAAATATCTCGCCCACTACCAAGCTTTGTCGGAAGATTCAAAAATGGCCTCGTCCGGGCAGGACGCACGGCTACTCATTACTCTCATCAATCGGGTAACAGAAAAGGTTAGTATGGCTAACGGCATACTCGTGCGCCTTATTGCAACGAACCTAAATTACTCTGTCTCTATAAATCTCCAGCTACCGGTCAATTCTGGATTGACGTTTGCCGCTTTGGAGGTAGACCCATTATTCAGTCAAAGCGTAAGGTCAATTGTGGAACTGTCCCAATGGCGACTGAGAGACGTCATTGGAGCACTGGCGAACGTTTTAGATGGCATATCAAGGGTAAGGCTGCCTTGGTGTCAAAGATTTAATTTGCAAATCTTACATGCATTTATTGTCCTCTAGTCTTTCACGCTTGCTCCAGACGACCCATCTCTTTCTATTGACATACTCCACTCCCAACTCTTGGTTCTCCGTCTCTTGGGCGACTGTACGGCGTTCGCCTGGAAATGCCACCGTGATGCCCTGGGTACCGTTCCAAATCTTCACCGGAATGAGCAAACTGATACTTCTATGGGACGCCTTTCTTCTTCGCCCCGCACGACTCGAAGCAATACGACCAGTGTCATGTCCCGATCCACGGCTACGCAGGCGGAACAAACGTCGCGATCATCAACCGCCCGTACTGGTCGCGCCAGGGTACCTAGCATTACTCTGTCACCTATGCCACAACAACACAAGCTTTCCTATCTCTCATCTGCAACCGATCATGCTCTACACAGCGCGGGCGCTGTTACTATGAGTCTGAGGCCACCGTTTGTTGACCCCCCGCCACTAGAGGAAAATTTAGCTCGGTTTCTCCTGGTGGTTGTCACACGATTTTTTTACACCACTGCCGCGGCGATCAACACAGATACTATCAACCACGGTTATGGGCCGCTGTCGGAGAGCAGCGAGCTAGGGTCGCCAATGTCGCTAATATTGTCATCGCTATCAACTACCGCCAGCCCTTCGGCGCTCTTGTCATCACCTTTCTCCAGCCTACCTTCACAGGCGGATTTGCTTTCCGAAATTCATAGAGCAGCAGGAAAAGTTCTTTTTTATCTCTCGGCATCAAATTGGCCCGTGGTTTTCTCAAAGATAAAAGCTCGCTCTCTGCACCTAGCGCAGACTGGATCCGTTGGGAGTAACAGTGGGAACGTATCCTCGAGCAAGGATGATTTAAGTCAGTCAGGCGATCGTGAAAGCGGTGATCTGACTGAGTTGAGATACTTGGAGTGGTGCAGCATCAACCGACATCGACTGGGGATGGTACTCGCAGGTATGTGTGCGCGCACGCGATTCTTCATCTATCTTCTTCTAAACTTTTCATCGATAGAGTTGGCACATCATTGCAAAAGCTTCTCCAAACGTGCACAATTTTTAACAGCTATTGTTCTACGACGTGCCATATGGAACTGGATAGAGGTGTTCCCAGCAGAGTTCCAAACGCTCTGCCAAAGTCAAGGTCGTATGGAAGGTATGTCGATGGGTTCGTCATTTTGATAGTGTTTATTTCGCAGGTGATCTAAAGATGATTGGGCAGGTCATCCCGATCAGCTCTTTGACACCTTCAATCTGAATGCCGACTCCTCTCGAAGAAAGGCTGTCTTCTGGCCTGTCCAAACCATGCTATTGGTTTTGTGTCCGGATGTCCTGTATACCATTGGAATGGTAGGAAACACGGGGGACCGACAACGGTTACTTGCATTGCCTGGCGGGGGAAGCACGTCTGTTGCGAAAAAGGCCGCGTTCTTGGAAAATATACGTAAGAACGTGAGAAGCAAGGCTGGGGAAGTCCCTACATTGTGCTGTGTGGACATTGTTAAAGCAAGCACATTTGTCAGCAAAGCGGAAGGCGGACCGTTGAGGCTTGTGGGTGCGGCAGTCGAGGTGGAATTAAAGGTTTGTGATTCAGTACGATTGATCAAAGGAAATATTTCTTACGACTCAACCGCTCCGGATCCTATTAGGAAAAGCTGTTTGACAGTCAACGTCTTCTTACGCTGACCACCAGCGGTGTTTCTGAAGACGGGGGTGTTCTCGATCACCGTCTTCTCGCCGAATGTGTCGGAGCGCTCTATAAAGCAAATCCGTGGAGCACTTTACGGACGGTTGTGGCCATCATGACTGATCCTGGGGCGCCACCACTGTATAAGGTGGCATTCGTTAAGGCATTTTGGGGCATTGTGGCAGAGGGAGATCCTTTGCCATGGAATCCCACCGTGGATGCCAGCCTAGCTGGACACATCCGGCACTTGTTCACTGTAAGTTTTCGGGTTTACGTTTCGGAAAGCCTTGTGTTAACACATGTACCAATCGTATTTAG
Organism: Spizellomyces sp. 'palustris'; assembly: GCA_006535965.1. Taxonomy (NCBI): domain Eukaryota; kingdom Fungi; phylum Chytridiomycota; class Chytridiomycetes; order Spizellomycetales; family Spizellomycetaceae; genus Spizellomyces; species Spizellomyces sp. 'palustris'. Next base: position 274,015 of record QEAR01000020.1, on the reverse strand, counting down.
GAAAGTACTACTCGCGACCGGCATACCATTGATCCTAAAGGAAAGAAAATGGGTGGCTTCCGAGCATCTCAGACCGACCGCAAGCTCAGGAAAGCTCAACAAGAGGAAGCGAATGAAAGATTTCAAATTGTGTGGAACATACTCAGAATGTGGACAAAATGTCCAATGTTGGCATTAGCGGTGAGAATTGGCACATTGCTATAGTTGCATTTTATTATATTGTCTGATTGCATTCATAACATGTGTTTACCGTGCGTATGTAGAAAGAAGCAACCGTTCTGAACGCGGAAGAGCTGCGTCACCTCTTTGCCGGATTGACATCTTGCCTTCTCGATCCACACCCTTCGATTCGTGACCTGGCGGGCCACGTTCTAACTCGGCTCATGTCCAAGGATATGATTCCTTATTGGGACGGGTCTGTGACGGACTGGCGCATTCCGGCAGCTGTTACAATGGACTTTCCCCAAGTCGCCGAACAGTCCATGAAAGTGTTTTGGCGTTCAACGAGCCAAATTTTCCTTGGTGTTTCTCGGGCTGTCTTGGAAGATTTGACCAGCAGCTCGGAACAAGGGAAAGAACTCTTGACGTTGGGAAGCGAGCTTACCCGGCTGCGGAACAGGACTTTGATGAGGCGCGGTCTTGTGACTTCGAGAAGTGGGATGGAGATTCCGGATCGGTTTGCGGCGAGCGTCGCCATGGAAGTGGCGATTCTTGTGGCACTTGCTGGGAGTTGGGGTGATGCGGCAGTTGTAGGCAAGGCAGCGGCTTCTTGGCTGGAAGCTGCTCTGGAAGAAGGCGAATTGATTGGCGAAGCAAAGGACATTGCCAGCGGAGGAGCCGCAACGTCCCCTCTCATGGAGAATCTGGCGGTGTACCGGGAGGTTTGTCGGGTTATACTTGGAAGTGGAGGCGCAGGAGGGCAAAAGGCGGTCTACAAGCGAGCTAGAGCTATCCTGAGATCCATCAGCGTTCCGACTCCGGGCAACATGGGCGCATGGGAAGAAGTCTACAAGTGCTGGAAAACCTCCGGTATTGGACCATCAGGAAGAAGACGCTCAGTATCTGCAAGCACGGCAAACAGCGCTGATGCTGGTGGCGCTGCGGGAGAATCTGGTGGTAACGATGCGGGATTGTGGACTGGAGGGACCGCTACGGTTGGGTCACAAGATAATGAAGATGATGGTCGAAAGAAGCTCAAAAGAGGAGGCAGTGGCATTGGCCTAGCAATGTTCACAGGGGACGAGAAGGGTGAATGGATCAACTATACCGCATTCCTGTGCGCCTTGGGAGGTGTCTGTTTGAAAGCGAGTGCCATGGCTGTCGAACAGCAGCATTCCCAATCGCCCCTGCAGCATGGGACACCTGGGCGCGCCTCAGTCGGTACGTCCGACAAACCAGACAGCAGACGAAAATCAACAGGATCGACGGCCTTGGTATTTGAGCACGCAGAAGCAAATTTGGGCGTATCCGTACCCTGGACGGGGATGGTGGGGGTTCAACTAATGAGCGCGTACAGTGGTGCGAGGGCCACTGTCGAAAAGTTTATTGCTGACCTTGTTGAACTGATGGTATGCGACTCTGTTGTCATCAGGGAGGCCGTTAAGGAATGTTTGGGATTAGAGTTGGGAGAGGGCATGTACGGTAAGTCATGTGGAACAAATGTGCTGGGGGAAACATTGCGGTATTCCGGTTTTTCTAATGAGATTGTTTAGGAATCTTGTTCACCCACATCTCGCATCTCACATCAAACCAATTGTTTGACCCGACGACGCATGAACCGCGACTTACAGCCAAAAACACGCTGTTTGTGGACTATCTCGCGTCGGTTTTGCGGTTGACGTTTGACAGGCCAGATGCTGGCAGTGTCTTGTCCTCTTCATTGTTGGGTGACGTGGATTTGGGTTCAGTCATTGCTCAGATGCTACGGTATCTGGATACGCTTGTCATTGTCGACCCAACAAGTCTGAGGATCCGAGTTCGGTTGTGTTTGGCAGTCGAGGCCCTGATATCGAAGCGGGATGTCATTCGAATTACCGGCGAGATGCGTGTTCGGAGAGACATTTTGCAAGCTCTCATGGGATGGAAAATGGTCGAGGGGGTTAACAAGTACATGGATATCCCTGAAGATGCAGTGGCCAATGTCATGAAGCTCCAGCGTGATGCAGATATGGCGTGCGTAAAGGCGATGGTGGCGCTACTTGATGACCTCCCCTTACAAGGCTATTTGGTCTCGAAACGAAGACGGGACGGCCCGAAATCTAAAGGCCTTGCCGCTGGCAAGTACTTTGAGTTTTTACTAAAGGTATTGCTACGATCGCGGGCGTCAGAGGACGATCCGACAGCGTCTCCGCAGCATCAAAGCAATGCTTTGCGGGAGCACACGATTCAAGCCTTGACCAATCTCTTGGCCTCAAACATTGATGTACAACTCGGCCCTACTCTAAACATGATGTATCACGCGGATGAATCGATACGAGGGGCATTTGCGGCTGTGTTGACCAATTTCTTAAAAATCGGGGACGCCCAAGAGCGACTGTCTGGGGAACTCGGTGACGCGGGAGAAATGACCAAATACCGGTATGCAAAGCTCGTACAGCTACTCACTGAGCAGGAAGAGGGACTGGATATTGCTGTTGCGATGGGAGAAGTTGCGCCTGTAGCTGATGTGGATGAGGTTGCTGGTGTTCTTGTCGCTGTGTTTGAGGGACGTGGGAAAGCCTTGGATCTTATAGAAAAAGTGGTGAAGCGCGAGGTAGACAACACGGACACACCAGCGAATTTGTTCCGTCGGAATAGTATGGCGACGAGGTTGCTCACGATTTATGCAAAGTCGCAAGGGCAGGAATACCTTGTGCGGACGTTAAAGCCGTTAATTTCTGAACTCACGGAACGATGCCCTCCCATGAGCTTTGAAGTAGATCCCGTCAAGTTGTCACCGACGGATAACCAGGAGACGAATCTTCGAAACTTGAAAATTGTGGCTCAGGGAGTCTTGGATAGTATCGTTGGACCGGGGACTGCACGGTTTCCTCGACCTTTAAGGGAAGCATGTGCGATTGTGTGGCGGTTGGTCGGATCGCGGTTCCCTGATGCGCGTGTAACGGCTGTCGGAGGATTTCTGTTCCTCCGTTTCTTTTGCCCTGCTATCGTCTCCCCAGAGACGCATGGAATTGTTGAAGCAAGTGAGCTGCGCCGAGAGTTGCGGAGAGGGCTCGTCCTTATTACCAAAGTGGTCCAAAACTTGGCGAACAATGTGCTTTTTGGTGTCAAGGAAGCGTTCATGAGCGGCGTCAATGATGTTTTGAGGGAAAATGTGACTAGAGTTCACGGGTTTCTGAGAGATGTTTCGGTAAGTTGTAGTTCATGTTTTCACGATGCTCTTGAAAGTCATAGTTTGAAATGAAAAAAAAAAAACAGAACCCACAATTGCAGGCGCCTGTGGCACCAGATGGACCACGATCGACTACTGAATCCGGAGTGAGCGATTTGGACATGTTGCGATTGCACCGGCACTTGGCGTTGAACCTTGATCGTATCGAGCGGCTGCAACAACATGCTACAGCAATGGGTGTGGTCACCACGTCCAGTAGAAGCGGGGGTACCCTTGCAGCAGCCGCCGCGAGTCGACTGACCCGACGCTCAGTTTCTCATTTGGGTGGTAAGGAGAGTCCATCGCCATCCAAATCTGTCGGATCGTCGTCGCCACCATCTCCATCCCTTCGGAAAGCAACCCACAAGAGCAGTAAAAGTACCTCTGGATTGGATGCCAAATCCGCTAGTGGCGGTGAGACAAGTATGAAATCCGTCCTGAGTGAAAGCACATTTGGAGAGTTGTCGAATCTAATTGCGCGACTGGGACCTGCACCGGACGTGCAAGCCAAAATGGATCCTGTCAGTGGGACGCAGGTGGAAGCTCCAACGATGCAACGACCTCCAACGTATCCAGCACCGACAGAACAAGAGAGTGACACGATTGTTTTTTCACCTGTGGCATGGGTGAAGGGGTATCGAGTCCAAGTCCCTGTCGTCCTAAAAGTAAACGCGGAATCCGTGTCGATCTTACTAGCCAAACGAGACGGTGGAACGGCACTCAACGATATGTATCATGTTTCCGAGATTGAGGATATACTACCTGGACGTGAGCAAGAGTGTGTTCTCAAAGTCTTTGAACGAAGTGGTCCGACACGGGGTACGACAGTCAGCATCACATTCATGTCACCCAAAGCCGACGTTATTGTCCAGACGGTGCAGACCATGTTGAGCCGATTCCGACTGGGGAGATCGAGTAACAGTTCCATGAATTCCGTGAATGGGAACATGTCATTGCAACAGCGGGAACGGTTACAACCTGATACGACCGTCGGGGCGCTGTTGAATGCGGCTTTTGCGAATTTTGGGAGTGAGGATGCGGGAGTCCGGAGGGCTGCTTATGAGCTTTTGTGTGCTATTTGTGCAGAGTTTGGGGTTGCTGTGAGTGTGGGGATGAGTGGGGGTGAACGGGTTTTGTCTGGAAAAGGTGGGGGTCCTTGCAATGTTTGCATTTTTTTTTTGGTGAAATGCTGATTTTTTTAATGTAACTTTGTTCAGGTGCATTCATACCCTCAAGTATAGAATCCTTTGTACTGGACATTAGTAGACGACTGGCAAAGTCGCATCCAGAACTCACACTAGGATTTCTGAGCGAAGCAGCCTTTGGACTCGCTGCGAGTCCTGTTCGGTTAAAGCGGTTTACGATTCAGTACCTGGGTCCCTGGTTACCCAATTTGGCAGTTTATTTGGAGGATGGGGCTAGAGTCGATGGGAAATTGATAAAGATTTTGGAGGCGTTGTTGGGGGTGACTGTCAAGGAGCAAGAGGTTAGTGTCTTGGTATTTGTGTTTGAGTGTGTGTGTGCAACGTTGTAACTCATAGTGCATTTTACAGTTGTCAAATCTTTTTCAGTCACAGATATGGGCAACGATTGCCAAAGTCGAATCTCTGGTCCCGACTGTCGTTGACCTCCTTTTACAGGTTGCAGTGGACAGCGCGGCACGACCTTCCGACATTGAAGAGTTGGCCAACACGGTGTACACCCTCGCGTCATCAGGAGTGTACCCTGCGTCGGGTAAAGTCATTTCACGATTACGTCGCGCGATCGCATCCACGTCCTATCGATGCTGTTTGACCCTAGTTGACCACGCAGCGTGGACGGAAATAGCCGTCCTCATCCGCCTCGTACTCGTCATGTCCTTTAACGACTGGAACAATATCGACCACGTCCTACCAGAGTTATTTTACATTGTTTCCATGGTGGTTGGGATTGGGTCCCCGCTGGTTCGCAACAGTGTACACGGGATCGTCATGAACGCTGTGCACGCGTTGGGGACATCCGGGCGATTGGATGCGGGTGGACGGAATGGGTTGAGAGAGTTGATGAGTGAATTGGCGGATCCAAAGTTGTCGTTGCCGTTTGGTGTTCATGGGGAGGCTGGGTCGGGGGAAGTGGCGAGGGATGTGCCGTTGAGTGGGTTGGAGATGGTTGTAAAGACCATGTTGGATGTTATGACAGTTGGGACGAGTCTTGCAGGTTTGTTTTGTTTTTTTATTTGTTTTGTTGAACTCGGGGGTCTTTTTTTTTTTAAATTTTGGTGGTGGGGAATCCAGAGCAATCGGCGATTTGGAAAGCGCGATGGATGTCGTTGGTAGCCAGTACCGCGTTTCAATACAATCCAGCGATCCAACCCCGAGCCTTTATTGTCCTTGGCTGCCTCGCTCGTGACGAAGTCGACGATGACCTCTTGTACCAAATCCTCGTCGCCCTCCGCGGAGCACTGACGCTTTTTGAAGAAAACGACTGCCAACTCATTGTGAGCATCGTCATGTCCTTGTGTAATATCGTTGGAGGCCTCTCTGCCGAGTCCCGGTACCTCCGCTCCATGTTTTGGTTATCAATGTCGTTGATGCAAATTGGCCATGTCCCTGTCTTTCACGCCGCCCTAGGACTCGCTGTCGTGACAATAAAAACATTGGATAAACGGGGGTGTTTTGAGCAAGAGGGTGTATCCGTGTCCTTGATGCGAGCCCGACAAGGACTTGACGCTGCGGATCGGTTGGACGCTTCCATGGGGATTTCATTCAAGGTGGATACATTCCCGTTTGCGATTGCCGCCAATGTATTGAAAGGGATCAAGCACCCCATGACCAAAACCGCGACGGCGGGTGCATTGCAAATCCTACTACAAGCAAGTCAAGGCGATGTATCCTTGAACCGCGTTGGATACATTTTACCCATCCTCCCTTTTGCGGATCGGCCTTTTGAGCTTTGGATGGCTGCTGGGTTTGATACGGATGACCAACACCACGATAAAAGTCGGCCGCGGTATCGAAACATGTTTGAGCAAGTTGGGATGGGAAATGTCAAGGTTTCTGTTTTAATGGTGGGGATGATGTCGACCATGTTGGAGACGGCCGAGTCGGATGGGGAGTTGTCAATGATTTATGAGTGTTTGGCGGAGGCTGCCAAAGTTGTTCCTGATGTGTTTGGATTAATGCAAGTTTTGTGTGTGTGTACATTTTGCGATTAGAGTGGTATCTAACTCGTGTGTGTGTGTTTTTAGATCGGACGGACTCTTGCCCCGTATGAACACTATCCTCGCCACAAGCCAAAACCTGGTCATCCTCGACGCCATCCACCGTATCCTCCGTACCCTCATCCTTGTCCGCACCCCCAATAATAATAATAATAATACAACAACAACAACAACAACAACAACACCGACTTTTTCACCCACGTTTCCAGGCACACCCCCTCACCGCCGAAGCGCCCCACCCACCCCAACATCCTCATCACCACCACCACCGATACAATCTCCACAGTTGAATGATACGACGAGTGACCCGCTTTTAACCAGGTTGGGGGAAGTGGGGTTTAGGGGGTTGATGGAAGCGGGTACGTTTGCGCATGCGAGTCGTGCGAAAAAGTTGAAGCATGCGGGGTTGGCTTGTGAGTTGGTGGATGCTGTTATTGGGTTTTGAAAAGATAGAGTTTGGTGATGCGTAGGGAATTTTGTTCTTGTTTTTTAAACTCTTATAGAAATTTGGCTTTTTTTTGGGGGGGGACATGATTGGCTACAGGAATAAACCCTCTCGTTGGGACATTTGTGAAAAGACCATGCAATAACAATACTGTTTTCTAAAAACTTTTATTTCTGTACGAGTGCAAAAAGACTTTTAACTCTCAAGCAAACGGCGTATGTACACATTTTTCCTTCTTCATTGCGCTTGCATACTCAAGGGGCGAGGGCGGCGGCGTCTCGAGACGCCAGTAGACCCGACCTGTTTTTCAAAAATTCGGGCCTACTCACAAAAAAAAAAAAAAAAAACAAGGTCACAAGTCTAAAATATCAAGAGATAAACACACCATGTGATGAGCCGACACAATCTCCCGCAGGTTGTGGAGCTCTGACAAGGATATAAAAAGTAAACGCGCGCCTGATTTGTTGCGCGTGGGAAAAAATAAAAGAATTATAGATTTCCTTTTATGGAAATAGTGCGGAATGTCTCGGGAGATCAAGACACGGTTCCCTCCGAGAGAGGAGAGAGATTCCCACACACGCACAGCTGACGGGTTGAATGATCTGCAGGCGGGAAATAACGCCTTCTATAAAAGGGAATTGTTCACATGTCTTTATCACGTTATAATGAAGTTTGTTCATGGGGTCCCATGGACTTGTAATCGATGGATAGAATATGGGGGGGCTGTGTGATTCATTAGATGGTTTCACTATGGGGATTGGTTTTATTAGAATCCATGTTCTTTATTCCATACAGGATATTGTCATGTGACCAGTGACAATTGGTTCATGCATGACTACCAGTAGGCTGACCAGTAGGGATAGGACATTTAAGAGAGGTATTTGGCAGTTCATGATACATGTCAATCACTGGATCATATCGTGTGGCATGAGCAAAGGTCTTGACATGCGCATAATGTCGTGGGACTTGTCATGTGGAACAGGGCAGATCACTGGGGAGATCACTGGGGGTCATGCATGACATGCAACATCACTTGGACAATGTCCAGTACAATATCGTGGACTCGTTCCAATGTCAGAGGGGCAATCACTGGGCTGATCAAGGGGGGCTCAAAGGTCATTATAAACACATGCCTTCTCATGTTGAATTGGTTCCATGGTGTAGCGGTTAGCACTCAGGACTCTGAATCCTGCGACCCGAGTTCGATTCTCGGTGGGACCTTCGGGAGTACTATTCGACGCACTTTTTTTATTTGCTGACTACTTGTCTCAAGTGTTTATATATTCGAGTCTTTGGACAAAACGCACGGCAAACTAGCTCTGTAATTCTACAATCGCTCTCTCTGTCTCCTTCTCTTTCTCTCTCTATATATAGGTACTGATAGGTAATGACTATTTAAAACTACCTCTCAACACCAATGTCCCGCAACTCCTTCACCAACTTTCCCATATAATTCTCCGCAAACGAACTCATCCAATACTCATGCATCGCATCATGCTCACCCACAAAATTATGTCCAAGCTCATGACACCACGTCAGGAACCAATAATAAAACGTATCAGCGTCCTCTGTCTCCATTCCTCTTGGTGCTGAAAACCCACCAGGAAGTGTCACACTTTGTTGTTGTTGTTGTTGTTGTTGTTGTTGTTGTTGTTGTTGTGTATAATGCAAACCAAGGTAAAACCGTGCATTAAAAAACAGGGTTCGGTTCCGGTTGAACGCGATCGTGCTCCCGGTTGCATCAAAGTAGACGTGAATGGCTCGTTTGTCTGTTCCAAAGACTTTGGCTAGTACGCTAAGGACCATGACAAATCGATGGATGCCTGTCATGTCGAGTTGGTCAATAACAGAGGGTGAGGCCGCTCGGTCAATATAAAAGGGTACGCCGTCGATGCGGTCACGTAGTACTAGGTCATTGTCGGAAATAATGGAACAGTGTGCTGCGACTTGTCGGGAGAGCGTGCTGGGTGTTGGGGGTGGATTCAAGGGAATTTCGGCCCGGAAATTGGATTCCTGTGTTCCGCGGAGGGATGCGATCGAGCTGGAGAGGTGGGATTTGAGGTTGACGGTGCTGTTGGGAGTGATTTCTTCGGCTGGCATGGTGGTTCCTCCTCCCCCGGAAGGGATGGGCTGGTACCCTCCGTGATGATTCGTGGATACAGGTGGTAGCAAAGACTCGCCAGCGAGTTCCACAAGCCCGGTTAGACCCTTGCTCTTGATCTTGTCCCTCGCCTTGCTCAAGAACCCCCCCAAAAGCCCGTCATTCGCCGTCGCTGATGACGACGATTGCGGCGATCCAGTTGGCGGCGCACCATTCAACGCTCGTTCAGATGAATCTGCTTTGGGATACTCGTCCCCTGCATCTAATAGCTTTTCAGTCACGTCCAACACGGGCTGCCGGCTCTCCCCGATCCGCGCTTCCACCTCTCTCCGCAAAAACCCTGGATCGGCTCCTGGAAAGATGGCCTGCAATTGTCGCACGGCTTCCGCCACGGTAGGAGACATGTCGCTCGTCGATCCGTTTTTGGGCGGTACTGTCGGCGATGTTGGTGAATTCGCTTCCGCCTGTACGGCAGCCTGTTGTCGCGCTTGCTCTTGCATAATAACTTGTGCGTTCTTGAGCTTGTTATCAGTGAGTTTCAGAATACGGTCGACTGGGAACCCCTTTCGGCGCAAATTTTGGACAGACGTTGACAAGAGGGTGGAAAGGAGCAGTGAATCTTTCAGTCGGCAATTTCGTAAAATGACTTTGCCTATGGATCTAAACCCTCCATGTCAGCATCCTCTGCGCAAAAATGGGATAATGGCGCAACAGACTACACATTGTTTACCCACCTCGCAATATCAAAATAATCATAATCCTCCACCACAAACAACCAGTACGTCTTTGTCCGACTCTCATACCTCAAACAAGCCGTCGTCTTGTCCACCTTGGTAGCCTTCTCAAACGTCCGCACAATATCAATCTCTGGAACTCCAATGACCTTCATATTGAGCAACACTTGCTCCGCATTCGAGAAAACATCCTTGCCCGTCCGCATCTGTTGCCCGTCATACAAGAGGAGGGGTGCCCGTTGGCGAATCAGTTTCTGCAACTCTGCGGAGACACCCGTGAAGCGATGGTTTCCACGGGGACGCTCTTCGGTACTGACGACAGAGGAGAGCCAACGCGAACCAAGGTCTGTGTACATGGTTTCCAATACTTCATCTGTAGGCGCTCTATCCATGATGTTGAGATGAGCTCTCCGTCCTTTCATCACCATACCTCCACGCAAAAAAAAAAAAAAACTTACCCCAGCGGTTTGAATAACTGATTCACCACCGTATCATCAATGATATAAATATCTATGGCCCTAGCCAGCTTGACATGGTAGTGATCCTGTAATTTCCCATCTTCTTCCGCACCGTCTTCGTCACCCCCAGCAGCCACAATCCCAATCAACCAAGCAGCAGACCGCATCCGACTTTGCAACCCTTTATCGGCCTTTAACGTTGAATAATGCGTTGCAACATTACGAATGAGCTCCAGGTACTTTTCGTGGCCAAGGGTATCGAGGAACTGGGTAGGGTTCGTCACGAGAGATGTGGCGAGTTCAGAAGGTGTAGGTTCCTCCCGGGTCCCACAAGCTCGGAGAAAGTTGTTGGCATTCAGACCGAAATCAACATATGTAAAATGGTCTTTATATGCGGAGCTGTCTGAGCCTCCAAAATAGACTGTGCGTGGGGGGACCCAAACGGTTGAACGACGTTCGTTTGGATTCTTTTGAATCGGAACAAAATTTTTTTGCCCCAGGATGGTCCAGTGCTCTGGTGTGAAATCTGGTAAAAAAAAAAGCAGAAACATGAGCAAACAAGTTTCCAAATTCCAAATAAAATTTGTACCTGTCAACCAAAAACGCACCAGAGATACGAGTAGCCAGGTACCCAAATACCGCTTGAGCCTTATCCACATCCGGTGGCTGCTGTAACAATCTCTCTAAAAGTGCATTCGCAGTGGGATGTTCCCTCACTCCAAACTTTTCCCTCTCTAATCGCCAATCAGGATGAAGCACCTGGAAGCCCATCACAGCCGCAGAGGGATCTGCAAAACAATCCAAGGGCGTGGCAAGTCGGGTGGGATCTGTTGTTGGAAGGAACGGGACTTTAACGGCCGAACCGGCATACAGGGGTGCGTAGGTTGTTTTAAAGTTTTGGCAAAAGTGCTGTAAAATGCTCGTTCGCTTCTCGGATGTGGATGTTGCTGCAAGCTGAACGAGATCGGGGACGGGTATCAAAGTTCGGATCTTTAAATCTTGGAGCATTTTGGCTTGATGAACAAAAACCCATCAATAACCCATACTGATCAATCGCCATGAAATGTACCCCAAAAACACATACCTTCGCCTCCATGATACTTCCACTTGCCCTTCCACTCAAGGATCGGTAACCCAAATGCACGAAACTTGTCATCAGGCGTATACAGATCACAAGCCCGGAATCGCTCACGAGAGGGTGGGTCTTGTTCTTTGGGAAAAATGGCAGTAATTCGTAGCCGTTCCAGTTCGTCTGGTTTGAGCGTACACGTTGCAAGATATTTAATCTAAAAGAAACAAAAGCGAACCACATCAGTACTCTTATACAAGCGTCAAACCCAACAAAAAGACAACAAAATATACAAAGACACACCAATTGCACATGATCCCAATTCAATGTCCCAATTCGGTTGAAAACCATTTGAAGCTCCACATGCTCTCGAACTCCCAAAGCCCGCAAGAAGGCATCATTGGCACTCTTTGGATTCGAGAACTGAACAATAGGCAAATCGGGAAACAAGGTGACTTTGGGGAAATAACTGTCCGCCGGTTTTTGCATGCCAAGTGTGGTCGGAATGCACTTTTTGGATACAAGGAGTGCAACGAGTTGATCTCGAGTTTGCGTCTTGAGGGATCCATAATGCCGGCTGAAAACTGCCAAAACTTTTTCTACGAATAAGGCATCACTGGAAAATTGGGGGAGCTTGATGATGTAGTCTGCCCAAACAGATAACGGCAATTCAGACCATGCAAAACCAAATCCTCTTTCCAACTCTTCCTTTTTGAACTCGTTGCTTATGGCCAGTGGCATCACTGTTGCTGGTAGCGGTAAATCCGGCGGTATCAAATGTTTCGGAACATAATGCGCAATAGTTGACAGTGGACGTACAGAGTCCTCTTTACCGTCCACACCCGGCTCCAAAAATACCGCAGACCTCAAAAGCTGCTCAACATCCGTGCTGGATATGACGTTGGTTTTCCTATAGTCCAACCACCACCGGAACAGTGCAACCATTTCGCTTTGCGGGAACGGACGACTCGACAGCTCTTGAAATAGGTCAGTGATATTGAGCTTCCGTATAGCCCCCTTTGACTCTAATTGCTTAAAGAGCTCCGCGCATTGCTCCATCGTCTGATCCGGAACAATTGGCACCTCTTTCATAAACTCCTTCATGGAGGTATCTGGCAAACGAACCTCTATGACTGGTTTGATCCCACGAGAAGAAACGATGTTGAGTGGCTTGGTACTACGAGACAGAAAGTAGGCGGATAGGATCCGTCCAACCAAAGGTGACGGTGTAGAAGGTTTGAATGTAAATCCGGCCATGGTATGTGATGCCTTTTTTTGTAACCAGACTTCACTGGTGGTGTCGAGTGCCAGTTCTTTGTACAAACGATCGATACCGTCGAGGTCGTCGTCATACAAAATTCGAGCAAGTAGGCCTCCCATGGACAAGAGCTCCTGGTTCCATGTATTCAGCGTCGGATCGACAAAATCGATGGACTCTCTTTCTACCGTTGGAATCAAATGCGCGGCCATTTGGATTGTACATCCCGTCGTCTGGTACGTTGGGAATCCAATAAAGATCCTGCCCTGATCTGTCGGTCCTGGGAGTAAATCGTTGAACATGCCATTTTTACCACGGACTGTAGACGAGCTTTCGTACTCGTCAAAATTGGACCACATGATCTGCATTTCCGTGTGTACTGGTGGGCGTTTCTTTGTAGTCCGCTCCATTTCCTTCACTAGGTGCGTCGACAGACGCACAGCCAGGTGCGCGCTAGCACTCCGCATGAAGATCCTGTAACTCGCCAAGGTCTTCTCGGCATCAGGTTGAACCTCGACGTCCATTTGGATGGTTTTCATGGCAACGCTTTCGAGAGTGAAAATGCGATTTGGGGAAGAGAGGTTGTAGAGTCCTTTTGGGAACGCAAGGGGGCGCGGTTCTGCCATTTTTTTGTCAAAGAAGAGTGTTCGCTGCTCATCGACAAAGACCTCCACTTTCTTTAGGTTGGCAGTAAAAGCTAATGACGTGGCAATGAAGCGTCCGAACTGGTCCATGTCATAAAGGTCTACCGGATCCCGAAGATCCAAGTAGAAGCATGTATCTGGCGACAGTGCCTCGGGTGGAACTATCCCTTTCTTGGTGTAGAGCATATCTCCCTTCCACAAGAATGCCATGCTTCTGTCATTTGACGTCACGAAGGGTTCCTCGCATATTGAAAATAAACTGTAGAACCCAACACCAAAAAACCCTATTTTCTGTTCGTCTGGATTTCCTTCCGCAATTTTTCGCAATCGTGCCCAATCCTCTTCTGAAAATGGGCGGCCATTGTTTCGGTATGTTACGCTGGCGACCACTCGTTTGCTCCCGCCTTGCCAGAAACTCCGGGACTGGATGTTGGTTTGGAATGTGATTTTGACGTCCGTTGCACCTACAAAAGTATACGAGCTGCCGTCAGTGCAAGCGCTCAGCGCATAAAGAGAAAGAGTGTGCAAAGGTTGCATTTACCTGCATCGTTTGAGTTTTGAAGCAACTGTAGGTAGACGCCGTTAGCATATCGCTTCAACGGCAGTGTTTGACAATATTTGACGAACCTCTCTAAACACTGTGAATTCTGCCGAGTATCTTGCAAGGATTTTGTCAATGAGATGCCGCTGATTGACCTCAACCTTTTCTTCCACTCCAGCATTCTGTATCAGAGCTGCTTTCAAAGTTTGAAGCTGAGAAGTCATGGCGGACGGTCGAGTTCACTGCTTAGAATACGCAATGTAAAACTCGCCACAACCAATATATAAAATGAAATATCTCGAGGAAAAGGTCTTTTGAGTCGCTTGGGGCAGTAAGGTCATGCGTTCGGTCACTTTCTGCGATACGATCTGGGTGAAACTGCGGGCGGAGAGTGCTGTCAACCCCCCACGGCCGTGATCGGCACGCCTTACTAAGCATGTTGTTGACATGCCAACACCTGGATACCTGAGGACGTCCCACGAGCCACGTTCGCCCTTCACGCCGTTTTAGTCATCACCTTCATGTCCACCAACTCACTGGCTGTGTCGGCCGAACCCACAACAAGCTCGCTGTTCTCCAGCATTGCTTCGAGCTCTCAGCGCGCACTGATAAACCTGCTCCGAATAGGACCCATACCAAAACATGTCGGATTCATTATGGATGGTAACAGACGATACGCCAAGAAATTGGGGGTGCAGACAAGGGTTGGACATGTAGTTGGGAGCAAAAGCTTGGAGAAGGTATGTTGGAGGCAATGGCAGCCATGTTGCCGTCTGAACACCATTGCAAAGTCACGTGATCTCCTCGAGGCCCTTTACTAACCTTTCTCTGTTCTAGACCCTCGAATGGTGCCTTGACCTCGGAATAAATGTGGTGACAGTGTATGCATTCAGTATCGAGAACTTTAAACGGCCACGCGAAGAAGTAGATGTTTTGATGGATTTGGCGTGCCGAAAGTTTGAAGAATTTAGCAAACACAGGTAGAGTTACAATGGACCCACCCATGCTCCTCGCAGATAACTTCAACATTATCGCGTAGCACATTTGTATCGAAACATTCCATACGAATTCGCGTTCTAGGAGACAAGTCTCTTCTGCCGCCTCATGTACTGGAAGCTGCACGCCAGGCAGAAGCTGCAACCCGCCATCACACTCGTGCCGTGCTGAACATATGCTGTCCCTATACATCTCGACATGAAATGGCCGAATCTGTAGCTTTGGCCGTGCGTGGCGTCAAAGAGGGACATCTGAAGGTGGATGATATTGATGAGCATCTTTTAGATAGGTTGATGCAGACTGGAGAGGACCCTGAGCTTGATATTTTGATGAGGACAAGTGGGGAGAAAAGACTGAGTGACTTTTTACTGTGGCAGGTAGGTTTCGGAAGATGATGTGTCACGTTTTAAAGGCCTGTTTATTACTGCAATTGGTCAATTCTACAGGTGACCAAGCATTGCCAGGTCCATTTTCTTGATGTCCTGTGGCCGGAATTCAGCTTTTGGAATATGCTTCCCGTTCTTTTGTCCTACCAGGCAAACTACACGCGACGCCAGGCAGCGCGGATTGCTAGCATTGCTCCTTCACCGGCACGGATAACCTGGCCTGGCAGTTCTAGTCCCGATGACCAGGACGATGCCATAGAGGATGAGGGGGCGCGGGGTGCTCGCGTGGAACGTTACTTGCAGTTACTTAGAGAGGAGAAGTTGGCACAGTAGAACTGTAAGTCATAGGGCTGTTTGTGTCAAGTGGTAGCATAGGACTATGATTGCCAGCACGACAATAGAGACTGTGCTGGCCGGCCCGTCACTGGACATACTGAATTTTTTGTAAATAGACAATTCTTAGATAGAATAATGCATAGCGTTTCATAGGTCGGCTCCAGTATCATAATCTGGTTACTGCCAATAGTGCTGCACACCTAGATCGTGACCTTATTGAGGCAGGCGAGGATGCCGGTTGCTGGCAATTCTCTATAGGCGCATAAACAATGAATATGAAGATCTCGCCAAAGAATAACTACAACAGCACGAGTGACTAACTAAAACATGATCATCAAGGATGCAAGGAAACCGGTTCCTAAGGTGGCAAGGGAAGGAGCGCCAACTTTGGCGTAGCGAGCAACCGTCGCGGCGTCTATTCCAAACCCACTTGAGCCACTGGTTCCGCTTGTATCAGTAGTAGGAATCCATTCTTGAAAAGGACTCTTACTGCCAGATGAAGCAGTCCCAGTTCCCGTTTGAGTCGAAGAATTCAACCCAACAAGCTGTGCTTGCACGTTCGGTGTCCGGACGGCGACTGCGAATCCCGTTCGATTATTTCCCCAGTCAAATACAGTGTAGAACTTTCGGAGAAGACTGTTGCCCAAAATTCCCGCTATGAGGGGACCATTTTGGGTCACTTTCTGAGCGACATCATCGTTCCCAACAAAAATCGAGAGACAATAGTTGGCCTGGTTATTTTTCGGTATATATAGCACCCACTCGTGAGGTTCTAGGGTTAGACTGACGGTCCCGCCTTCCCCAACAAACGACAAGGTCACATTTCCTAGTGTGCTGAGATCGCACCATCCGGAATAATATTTTCCACCCGTCCGAGAGGGATCAATAGAAAAGGCTGGAAACTGGGCGTGGATATCGGCGGCCACTTTGGTTGGCACCACCGACATGGAAGTGCCGGTATCAAAGACAGAGAGAAAATGTCCTTGCGACCAACTGAGAGGTGTGTTGGTGTTACCCGTTGTAACAGACCCTCCGACAGTCAATCCTTGGAAATAAATGAACGGGCCACCGCCTCCTCCGTTGCTTGCAAAACCAAAGCTAAAACCAGCAAGGAACCTGTCGTGAGTACCAAGCAAAGGGGAACAGACTTTCCCATTGTAGTCTCTGCATACCTCGGGACCCATTGGAGAGTTCCTGTGAAGCGCGCTGAATCCACTCCTCCCATGGTTATGGCACCATCTTTGTTGGTACTATCAATCATCCATCCCATCACGGGGGATGTTACTCCACCACTTTGGACGAGCGTTTGAAACCAACTTTTGGGTTTTCCCACAGGTGGCCAACACATCCCCATGATCGAATCATACGCAGCCCCCAAACTTTCATTTGTGTCAGTGACTTCCTCAAAGGTTAGACCCTGAACAGCCACGCTGCCTACTGAAGCTTTTTCTTTAGCGTACACGCCTTGTACTTGAGTTCCATCAGCGTACGTAATTAGATCGGCTTGCTGGTTTGTGGGGACGTAAGTGGAAGACTGGGATCCATCGTACTTTGGATGCCCTTGACATGCTTGCACGGTGCATTTCGTTGATCGGACCCAGAATTGATAGGAGCCGGTATCAAACATGGCTGTGAAAGATTGGGCGGGCGTGCCGAGCTTGACTTGTCCGAAATACTATTAAAAGCAACGACGCTGCTCAATTACATTGTAATACCACGAAGTATGGAACCTCCCATAATCATTACCGCAAAGAGAATATTGGGATCGTACGCCAACTCATCCTCCACGATTTGTCGTCGCTTCAGTTTTGGTGGTCTCAACTGTCCTGTCTCATTCAAATGTCTTAGCCGTTCCTGATGATCTTCCATCACCGGTGAAAGCATGGGTATATGAAATGGTCGATCGAGGGTAGGAATCACCATTTGCGCTTGGGCAACTGAAGTGGTCGGTATACACCAGGCGGTCGTTCGTAATAGAGCCAACGTTGTGGCTAGTCTCGCAACTAGCATGATGGTTTTTTTTCAATTCAAAATGTCGTACAGGTATTATCTTTGCATGGAGTTATATATCTGCCTGCATAATCACCCAAGAAAAACCATGCCTATAATATTAATGCCCATTTTCATCTGTTTGCCAAGCTCAAGTTTCAAAGACAATTCCATCTTTACGCCTTTCGATTGTTGCGCCAATGTTTATTTTTGTCGACTCGTATTTTCTATTGTCGACGCGATCTCGAAGCATGGATGATCGGCCGACCCTCCGACGCTCACGTAAGGCTGTCACGTGGCCTGGTGACTCAACATCCCATCTTGAACTCAACTCAGCTCTGGTTGTCAAATCTCGATCGCACAATGCACTCTGCAATTGGACGTCAGTCAAATATCGGATAAGTACACAATCAGGGCCAATGGAAGCACTGCTGGAACAGGTGTGTAATGGTTTCTCGGTGATCTGTACTTGCAACAACCGTAATAATCAATGATCTGGTAGCTGTCTGAGTACATCACTGTGACCGAGGTTCCCTCACAACAGACGCCAGAGGATATTCAAGCTTACCAACAACTGCTCTCGACATGCGTGGAAAAATGTCTTGTCCAACCGGCCACGGCGTTGAGTCGGGAAGGTGGGATGCTTTCCGTAATTTCGAACTTTTGTGGGGTTATACTGAAGCTGACTACACACAGGCTCATTGAAGAAAACAGAGCTCCGTGGTGCCACAATGACAGTTGGTCTCTTACGTGTTGCAGCCAACCGCTTACCAGAAATCTTTGCGCTGCCGGTAGAAGGTGGGATTGGCGGCCACTCTGCCGGGCTGGCAGGTGCTGAGAAAGATACAGAGGGGCCCAAGACTGCTGGACCCGTTCTTCTGTCGCAATTATATGCCCCGCCAGAGGCTGGAATGTCTGATACGTTTACGCTATGGCTAGTAGCTCGCTTATTTAATATCCTGGCTAGCCCGGAACTGGATGGCCTTCACCCAGGCGTTCTGGACGTTCTTGATGAAGTACTTTATATTGTAAAAGAGGGACGTGGGAGCGATGACGTGGTCGCATTTACAGCTATTTTTCGAGATATTCTAGATCTATTTAATGGTATGTCCCTCAACCACCACCATTTCAATCCGACATGAATGATAACACCTGCACAGACCTGCAGGAGTTGGGGATACCCAATGATGAGACAATAGTTCAAGTAACAATATTCAAACATTTGGAACGGGCACACATCATATCAGCTGTGATCACGCAAGAAATCAATTTGCGAGGAGTGCGAAGTTGTAATATTTTACTGCAGAACGTCTACCGATTAATGTTGCGAGTTGTTGTCCACTCTAAATTTGCCGTGGGTGACTGTCTTCCTCAATTGTGGGAGCTCATTATTCAACGTCTAGAGTCACCACATGCGCAGACCGGATTGAAGGTTGGTACAGAACTGGACAAAGTCTGAATTTGCTTCAACTAACGTATTGGAGGCAGGATCTGTTGATATTGATCGACGGTCTTCAGCGAAACGCTTGCCCTGTGCCTTCATTGCTGGCTGAGCGCCTTCTGATGCAGATCGCAACTATTTGTTTAGAGTGTCTTTCCGAGCGCGAAAGCGGCACCACCGCTCTCCAAGACCGAGAGACGTCACTGGACGACGCAGTTGCGAATCACTTCAAACTTTGCCTGGAGTCTTTGTGCGCTCCAAGTAATCTGTCAATATCACTCAGTGCGAGGATTAGGCAACTCTTGGAACCTCAAATATTTCATCGTATACGTTCTTCAACACTTCAAATCGTCTTGTTGCAGATTTACTCCCGAACTCTGCGCTTTTCGCGATACATTGAACCTGCCATGGCCACGGCGCTACTCGACTATTCTGCGAACGAAAGTCTCCGAGAAGCGGCTGCCAGTTGTTTCGATGCCATCTTATTGGCTCCTTCTCGAAAGTTGGGTGAAGATTGTACTATGACTGCTTCACGTCGAAAGAGGAAGCATGGTGACAGCCATTGCGTATCTGCGGACGGCCTCAACGATCAGAGTCATGAACCGCAATCTAAGCGCCACAAAGTTGGAAAGGATACATCGCTGGAGGCAGCGCATTCCACCAGAAACTTCGGTGCCACGAATGGAAATTCGCCCAACTTGGCGGACTTCAAGCCAGATACAACTGATCTTCTTTTGAAGCATGGAAGTCAGTTATTGGATGAGCTTGGGTCCTTCGAGGGACTGGCGCCGAACAAGACACTTTCACTCGTGCAAGGTTTCATTACGATACTGGATAAGTCGCATTCCTGTATTGAAGTTGGTAAGATCGCCCACGTCTTGGATCAGTTTATACGAAGACTTTTGCCCGCTGCGATTCGTGCTGTCGAATCAGCGTCTGTAACTGGCGATCCATCCATGGAGAGATTCGAGAGTGTTGCGCTAATTGCATCCGATTTGGCAACCCTCGCTATATACCCACACCTATGGTCGTCGGACTCCATTCGCGGTTTGTCTTGGATTTTGTGTGTCCCATGGATGAACGAACTGAGCACCATAGCGCGTGCCGAATGCTCTGGGTTGACGGATCCACTTGCTACGGCAGGCAAGAATGCCATGCTCGATTTGAACGAAAGTATAGATTTTCGAGTTGCTGGTGTGGACGCACCGACTATCACCTCGTTATCCATGCCATGCAGGGAATCTCTGGCAGCAAAGTGCTTGAAATCGATAGTTAGTGTCTCCACTCATCATCCGGATTTGCGATTGTGTCCCTGGACTGCCTATCTGGTATTAAAATCGCTGTTACGGCCCATTGGGTACATTAAGACGTCGCAGGTTGCATATGAATTGTTCCCAATAGTCGTATCGGACCTTGCCGACGACGAAGCATTGCAGAAGCTGATAATTGACATGTTCATGTAGGAATGTCTCTGCTGTATTTTTTTGACTGTGCTCAAGTCATCTCACAAAGGTTATCTCCAGCGTACCTGGAAATCCAGACGCAATGGAAACTGTAGCAGGGATGATTGGTTTTCTAAGTTGCGCCAGGGCGCGTACTTTGTTGAAATCGTACCCGTCCAGCGGCTTTGGATGCTCAACGCTCTGCATGATCTGCGATGGACAAGTTGGCGCGGCACCTTCCTTACCTCCAGTAGCGCAACAAGCGGTCAGTCTTGAAAATTGGTCGCCATTCCTCCCATTGCTGGAAGATGGTAGTGAAACTGTGCAACAGCGATATCTACGTTCTGCGCTACGTCTCATTGCACATACGACTATGAACGAGTTGGACTTGAAGGAGTCCTCATTTGCCGCGAAATGCTTGAGTGCCATGTCAAGTCCTCATCGATCCGTTAGGATAGCGGCCGGCGACGTGGCGATCGCTTTATTCACTCGCCTTCAATCCATTAATCAGGACTATACAGTTTTGTCGGACAATGAGCTGGCCTTAGCAAAGGAGATGAAACGAATTGCAAAGACAAGAAACCCGCGGATATTGCAAACGTTTTCCCGGACGATCGGCCGCATCGGGCAGACTGCGGGCGAGGCCCTCCTCGTCATGGTTTTATACTATCTATTGGATCAACTGGCTAATGAAAATGTCATTTTGCGAGCGGTAGCCTCGGAAGAAATACAATCGATTGCGCGAGCACGTAGTAAAACTGTTAGGCAGCTCTTTGAACCCTACCGAGATGAGTTCAGTGTATATCTCATCGACCGCGTGGAGAACGAACCTAGGATATATCGGACTTGTTTACAGCTTCTTGGAATGTCAAATCAAGAATTTTTGGAGGGAAGCTTACAGTACATTTTACCCCACTTGGTGGTTGAGCAAGACGCCGACAAGGTCCAAGAAATCGCACGTATTCTGAGGCAGTCGTTGGCAGTAATGCTGGTGAACGAGGGCGGTAACATCCTTCCGTTCATTCTGATGCAAGGCAAGGAGTACAAAGCTACTTTGAACTTCTTTTTGCAAATGATATCGAAGTCTGTCGGGATTTCCAAGCTACTGAAGTCTTTTGCTCTCACGTTGATTATCAAGCTGACGATGGAGCTTGGTGCAAGCAAGTCGAGCCGGAGCAGGGTATGTTACAGTCTGATGACACCACCGTGTAGCCAGTATTGACCCAGGGTTCTAAGGCAGAAGGAGCGCTAGCGGTTATAAAAACTGTTTTGACAAGTGATCTCCAAGAAATTCAGGACTCGGACCGCCCTGCTGTAGTCTCCCATGTTGGGAATGGACTATCCGCCTTCCTTCATTCTTACATCTTGGGAATTCTGGAACACGTAAATCAAAACATATTGGATATTGATAACAGCATGTCTCTACGGGAGAAGATAAAAACTGTTCGCAGCTTGACGGAGGTCATTGGCATCATAGGGCCTCCGATAGTCTCTGTGATACCTCAGGTTGGTGTGGAAAGCGCATGAGCCGCGTTCACATGGTTTTAATGTAGTGAGTTCCTATTAGATCATGGCAACTCTGCAAACAGCGCTGGATATGGTACAATTCCGCAGCACGGCGCTGCAAGCATGGGAGGTATTCCTGACGACTCTCGATCCTATCGAGATTAGCCCACTCTTGAACCAAATCTGCATATCCCTATGCAAATTGCATCGCGAGTTCACACCTGAACAAATGTCGCAGGTGATTGCCATTCTTGAATACCTCCTCGTTCGGAACGCCGAGACATTTGCGTCTGTCCTCGCTGGCATATGTCCCTTGCCTGACATTCCAGATTTCGGGCGCTTTAATGTTATACTGAAAGAATACCAGGGCTCGATGGCCTTTTTACAGCAAATCAGTCTTCTTTTGCCAGTTATATCCGACGATAACGCATCAGTCTCCCGACGCGCTCTGCAAGAGCTGCGAAAGGTTCTCATCGACGGTGCCGAGGAACTGCATGTATGTATTTTAGCGGAAACGGTGGACGTTCGGATAAGTCAGACTGTACGGACTCTATTGGAAGCCTGTCGACGTTATAATGGGAGCGACTTGGACATCCAAAGATTGTGCTGTGAATGCCTTGGTGCTATTGGAGCGACGGACCCGTCTCGCTTGGACGTAGTTATCACTGGTGACACCTGCACATCTGCTGCTCTGAACAGTGCGGGAGATTTCTCATCTTTTGAGCAGGCCGTTTCGTTTGCATGTTCCCTTATCGAACGGCGATTGGCACCTGCGTGTCGCTCTACTCGTGACACTAAAATGCAAACCAACTATGCATTTGCCATTCAAGAATTACTACGCTTCTGTGGATTCACAGCGGATATTGTTGATGGCGGTGTCAAAGCTAAATCGACGACAGGGATGACCGAGGAAAGCAGCGCCGCGCCGCTTCTGCGACGAATGTGGAATTCTTTTTCGAGGACTGTTATTGCAACTATTAGACCTCTTTTGAATGCAAAATATCAGCAAACGGTGCGAGGTACCATATCAGCGCCACTTTCCTACCCACTGTTCTCGTGGCATGAGACCTTCCGGGATTGGCTGCAGACATGGACTGTAGACTTAATTCGAAAGACAAATGGACAGCGGGCGCAAGATATTTTTAGTGTGTGCAAAAACGTGGTCGTGATTGGAGACATCAATGTAGCGCAGTTTATTCTTCCACATCTTGTTCTGAACATTTTGGTCGCGGGAAAAGACGATGTACGTGATGAGATCTACACTGAATTCATTTCCGTCCTGGAAGATGTACGCAATAGTCGTGGAAAAGCCACAGAGAAGAGACAGTTGAGCACTCAGGTGGTATACAGACCGTTATTTCCACTATTCTATTCGTTTCTTAACAACCATCGGCAATAGATGATTTTCTCTCTCGTAGATCACCTTACTCAGTGGCTCCGCTTGAGGCGTCAAGAAGCAGCGAAGCGAAAGGCAGCACAAGCGCGCCGGCAGGGCCGGTACATGAATGTGGACGAGACTGACGTAGACAAGGACCCGTCCGCGCTTCAGGTAGAAAGTTTCCTAATGCGGATTCCGCAGTCTGTCATGGCGGATGCCTCGTACTGCTGCAGGGCGTACGCTCGTGCCCTACTCCACTTCGAGCAGCACATACGCCAAGAAAGAACATCAAAAGATGAGACGGCATTGCAACCCCTGTATTCGCACTTACAGAAAATTTATGCTCACTTGGATGAACCCGATGGGATGGAGGGCATCTCTACCAAGTTTCTTACTCCTTCACTGGAGCAACAGCTACTGGAACACGAAAGTGCTGGACGATGGACTGCCGCTCAAACCTGCTACGAGTTGTCGCTACAACAGGAGCCTGATAAGTTGGTCTATCATATCGGATTATTGAATTGTTTGAAAAATTTGGGGCATCTCGGTAAGTAGAGGTGATATTCTTTCTTCGTACGATTGCTGATTGACACACGTCCCAGAAACACTCTTGAATCACGTCAGGGGCACTGTGTTCCGTCATTCACAATGGTCATCAATTCTCAACTCTTATGCCATCGAGGCTGCGTGGAAGATGGGAAACTGGACCGCACTGGACGAATTCCTATCGCACCCGTTCGAAGGACGTTTTGAGACTTCCGTGGGAGTCCTGGTGAATGCTGGCAGAAAAGGCGATAGGGACCGATTTGCATCCGTATTGCAAGGCACACGGGAGGCCCTGACTGCGGATCTGGCTACGGCCAGTATGGAGTCGTATCGCCGGGGGTACGATTGCGCTGTAAAGCTCCATATTCTGCATGAAATCGAGAGCGTTTTCGGTGACCAAGGCTCGAGTACTGGAACCTTACGAGGGGATGCACTATTGAACAATTGGGATTCACGGCTGAAAATTACGATGCCATCGTTTCGGGTCCGTGAGCCTATCTTGAACGTGAGGAGAATATTGTTACAGGAGCAAACGTAAGTTTGTGCGACGCTGCTATTTGAAAGAACCGTAGTAAAGGAAGCTTAATTAAATGCCGTCATGTACTTGGCAAATAGGTCGTGTCTAGATGCTCACACGTCCGCTAGTGTCAAATGTGGGCAGATATGGTTGCAGACAGCCAAAGCCTCGCGCAAGGCCGGACATCTGCAACCCGCTTACAATGCCCTCTTACATGCCTCTCGACTGGGTGCACGCCTCGTCCATCTGGAACGAGCCAAATGGCTGTGGGATCAGAAACAATCTCATAAAGCTATGTTCGAACTCCAGGCAATGGTGCAGAAAATGGAAAGTAAAGTGGATTCAGCTGCGACGAAAGTGGTTTCCACGGTTGGGTCACAAATCCTGCTGTCAGAGCCGTTAGTAAGGGCCAAGGTACGTCCTCGTCCCTGTTTACTCAGTGCGTGGTCGTTGAGTTGACGTGCTTCGTACATCGTGCAGACACAACTGTTACTCACGCGATGGATGGAGGAAACTAGTGCCGCTCCGTTGGGCGCAATTCTAACCAAATATCAAGCTGCTGCTAAAGAACTTCCAGAGTAAGGCTGAGCGTCTTTATGTACTTCGTCCGCTTATTCGTAGCCAATGACCGGAACCGATGTGTAACCAAGGTGGGAAAAGAGCGCATTCTATTTGGGACGGTATTTTGACAAGTTGTACGACGCGGATGAGGAGAGACAGAAAGAGCAGCAGAATAAGGGCGACCTCCGAGCTAGGTAGTGTCGTTGGCAGCCCTTTTATGCAATCATTCGTTAATCCATCACATCACAGCAACCCCGTTCAACTCGCATCCTTGGCGTACTCTATCTGCCACCAGTACCAAAGGGCACTTACCTATGGAACGCGATATATCTATCAAACCATGCCTCGACTGCTAACCATATGGCTAAACGTTGGTCAGAAGGTCGTTCGGCTGATGGGAGATCCGGAGGCAAGGTATGTGGCATTGTAGAGTGGTCCCTGCAATGTAATAATTATCCAACTTTGGCAACAGCAAGGATCCGTGGGTGACCAGGTTCAACCAGATTAACCGACTTGTACGCAAATTAAACGAACGCATCCCAGCGTATCAATTTCTGACCGCAATTTCGCAACTGGCGTCCCGCATCGGTCACGCGAATCCGAGCGTGCATCAAGTTCTTGAAGCCATCCTTATTAACGTGCTGTGCGTCTATCCGCACCAAACGTTGTGGCAGCTGATGGCGGTTGCTGAAAGCTCGTCGCCAATACGGAAGCAGAGAATGAGATCTGTTTTCGCGAAGGTCAAGGTGAGGCTCCATTGATAAGTGTATTGTGAAATAACGGACTCATCATATTTTTTAGTCCGACCCGGCTGTAAAACAGTACAGTCAAGGTAGCTTACCCGAGCTAATACAGGTAACCATCAGAGCCCGTCAATAATACTATCGTACTTGTCGGAGTTGACAACAATTACTTGCACAGGAGGGTCAAGCCTTGACGAAGAATTTGCTCGACCTCTGCAATTTCCCAGTTCAGTCTCGCGAAACCACCTTAAGTGTTTCAAAGAATTTCCGTACTTTGGAGCGAATGGCACCTTTGCGCATGATAGTACCCCTACAGTCGACAATGACCGTCACGCTACCATCTGGGAAGCAAAGCGCCACAGCTCATAGGCCTTTTCCCATAGATGCGCCTACAATACAAGGTAGAGAATTCAACCTGTGACTACGCACTTTGCGGTCAACCTCATGTCGTTTCGTACTGAAGGCTTCCACGACGAAGTCGAGATCATGAATTCACTGCAACGCCCACGCAAATTAACCATTAAAGGAAGCGATGGTCGGGACTACATATTTCTCTGTAAACCAAAAGATGACTTGCGCAAGGACTGCAGGCTCATGGAGTTCAATTCCATGATAAATAAGCTGCTAAAGAAGGATCCGGATGCTCGACGAAGGCGGCTATGTATGTGCTGTAGGAGCGCTTGCCTGTTCTATGAGTAACCTTCTCCCTTTGTTCTAGACATTAGAACATATGCAGTGCTGCCACTTAACGAGGAATGTGGTCTTATTGAATGGGTCAAGAATACCATCGGCTTCCGGCATATTATGGTTACTGCGTACAAAACAAAGAATATATATTGTCCGGTATGCTACCCTCCATAATACTTGCCGACTTAGTATCCAAACTCACGCATTCACTAGCCCATGGAGGTGAAACAGCTCATGGAACGAAAACAGCCGTCTCCGGAGGAGATCTTCGTCAAAATGATTAAGCCAAAGTAGGAGCGTTTCGTTCTATGATAGTTTTGACGCCAGTCATTGTAAAATTCTTTTGTACAGGTTTCCTGCCATATTTCACGAATGGTTCCTCGAAACATTTCCAGAACCAACGCAATGGCTTGCTAGCCGGCTCGCTTATTCTTCAACAATCGCCGTCATGTCCATGATAGGTTACGTAGTTGGGTAAGTGTATTGTGACAATCCTCAGACTACAGTTAACCTCATGCTGACCTTCAACACTGTGCTCGTCAAGACTCGGCGATCGGCATGGAGAGAACATTCTCTTTGATGATCAAACTGGCGACTGTGTGCACGTTGACCTGAATTGCCTGTTTGAAAAGGTACATTAAGACTGTAGAGGAAGGTGATGTCATTACTCACATTATTTTTGCAGGGATTGACCTTTGAGAAACCCGAAAAGGTCCCATTTCGTTTAACCCACAATATGGTGGATGCCTTCGGAGTAACAGGAGTAGAAGGTATGATACATCTGAGAGACATTTACGAATACCAATAACGGTAAATGTCTTGCATAAAGGCGTCTTTCGAAAGTGCTGCGAGGTCACTATTAACGTTCTGCGGGCGAATCGTGAATCTCTGATGTCTGTTCTGGAAACATTCCTTTATGACCCACTGTGCGAGTGGAACAAACCCTCGCGGCGGTCCATGACAGCGGCACCTGCGATCTCAAAGGACGGGGAGATTGAAAATCGGCAGGCTCGAGAGACTCTTGACAAGATAAACCGGAAACTGCAAGGGTATATTGGGGACCCGAAGGATCTGACACTGCCCTTCAGTGTGGAAGGACAAGTGCACGAACTGATAGAGCAAGCTACGAGTACCAAGAACTTGGCGGTGATGTATATAGGTGAGACAACAATTGCTCTAACGAGCGCGTCATGTGTTAAGCTTCTATCTAACCGTTGTCGATTCAAGGTTGGACAGCATACATGTAGATTGTAAATTCTGATAATGGCCTGTTCATATTCACGATTCACAGACAGTTTGATGAGGATCGCAAGACGGCTACAGGCTCTGCTTGGCTTTATATGCAATATTTTCATCCCACCAATGTTGTAGGACGATTGGATTGTCTTCGAGGTTTCATAAAAAAAGCTATGAGACCATGAGCTCCATGGGCGGCGGCTGATGACAGCAATTCCCGTGCTTAGTCACGCGTCCAGATGGCTTATGGCATTCTTTGATAGTTCGTTGAATATCCGACAAACAGTTATCCGCATGAACATATTCACTTAACCAGTGCATGAAGGGCCTTAAGCGCTTGGTTGCCAGGAGCGGTTTGTTTATGTAAACATTCTCTCATATTATCCTGGATGCAGGAATGACTTTGTAGTCGCACAATATTTGCGTCGCAATCCAGATCTTAACCGATTAAATGAAGACATGCATTTCTCGTCTCTTCTAGTCATATGCTGATGAACAGAGTTGTCTTTCCGCTTTTGGTAAGGGTGGGCGTACCAAGGTAGTCTGCATTCAGTCTATCCGACGATATGGTATGACCTTACCTAGTCAGTGCTCTTAACAAAGGAACGTCAGCCTTGACTACCACTTCTGACTGAATGCGGTCAGATATCAGATCACTCGCGAAGCGTTGGAATGCCTCGGAACCACTCGTTCGACGCGAAATGTTGGCGGGTAGATAGCCAGCACGGAGAATTTCCGCGCTGCTAAAAACGGCCGTGATGATACTATAGTACCTTACAACGCCTCCTAGTTCCCTCGATCATTTTTATTTGAGCATGCGATTAGTCACTACGCTGTTCTGAGAAGAGCAGACTGGACTTGCATTGTTTCCAAATGACCCGCCACTTTACCGTGAGCCTTGGAAACCTACATAGTGGAGATCCTCAATGGGATATTCTTTCACTTGTGAGATTTGATTAGGCCTCTGCCTAAGACTAATTGCCACCAAACAATCTTACTATCCGTGGTCACCTCGTCCTCTGCTGGTACCATCTGCTGCCGATCTGAGGCATAAGATATACCGAAGCATTGGGTCCCTCTTCGCCGGGAAGCAACATCGCCAATGGCCGACAAGGAGAAGCCGGCCCTCGCAAACCCGAAACTGCCCAACCTTACTAATGGCAGGAACACGGCATGGAACAGCTCATCCGAATCAGAAAAGCCAAAAGAGATCCCAATTGCAGCACGGCTCAAAGGTGAGGGGAGAGGCGGTATGCACCTTGTGCCAGAAGAATGCTTCACGCAGAAGCCAGATTTCCCGTTGGCGGTTGTCATGTGGCTGCGTGTAGGAGAAGAATATGCTAATTTGACCGGACTATCCCTCTTCATAGGGCCAGGTCCAGCGGCTTACAAATTGCCTTCGTGAGTCCCAGTCAGTTTTACTTCTCAGATTGATATCTAATTAGTCCTCTCGTTTCTAGTACAATTGGAATGAATGCAAAGACCATGAAGCGGGCCCCTGCTTACTCCTTTGGGATCAAGCTGCGTTACGAACAACGTGAGTTCTACGTGAACCTGAGTTCTCCGATCTGTACTGATTATTATAAAGCGAATCCTCATGAGACGCCTGGGCCCAATGTCTTCTTTCCGCAAACCACACGAGTTGGGCGATCTCAAGGTCCTGCTTTCTCATTGCAAGGGGGGTACAAAAAAGAGAGTAAAGATGGTATGGATAATCTTACCGGTAATTTCAACATGCTTCATGATTTCCGGAGAATATATGTCAAATGCTACAGCTAACGTCCCGCATCTCATGGAAACTGCAGATGCAGATACTCCCGGTGAGTGACCGTACCGTGGACGGCAGCTGTTACGTAAAGAGCAGTGGTGATGACCATGCCCCGTAGGTCCCGGAAAATATAATCCCGCATACATACCTTCGCGAGAACCCAAGGCGCCCGCATATAGCATCGGAGGTCGCCGACCGACAGAAAGGCCGAATGACAACCCAGGTCCAGCCGAGTATGCCGTCGCACCTACTTTGGGCGTTCATCCAGCAATTACAATTCGGGCGGCTGCTGCATACACCATCAAGCCACCTCGACCGGTGAAGCGTACGTTATATTCATCTTGTACATTTGCATATTGTGGTAGATGAGCTAATGACCTGCCGATCCTTCCAAATATAGTTGAGTCTGTATCCCCTGGACCTGCAGCATATTCTCCGCTTGACCCCTCCAAAATCAAAACTGCTTCACCAGCGTACTCACTTGGATCGAGACCTCGTGGAGACTCGGAGAGTCCTTTTGGTGGAGCGGGAGGTGCGTGCAAATTACTTTGCGAGATGGGGCACGACCGTGTCGAAAGTGATAGTAGTGTTGATCTCTGTTCTTGGATTCAGAAGTTTTTGAAAGTCAAACGGCCGCAGGCAACGCTCTTCGTACCGTGACTCCCGGCCCTGGACAATGCAAGTATCAAAACGCTCCTTTCGTCCAACCGGATATTATACTCATCGCTTGACCCACAGACACTCCTGATGTCAAGTTCAGCAAGAGCACCAAGCCACAGTTCTCCTTCAGGTGCAAGCATTCCGAATATGAGCTCTTCGTACCAGACACCGTCGATGGCGAGTATATCTTTTAGGGATGATGGGAATGTACTTGGATGTAGCTAGCCCTTTTCCTGGAAAATGTATCCAAGATCTTCAATCTTCACAACTTATCCTTAGGCAGTAAACCAAGTCATGACCGTCGGAGGGGTCCGTGTTGCTCCAAGATTATGGTTCTAGCCCAGATGACATGCCTATCCTATATATAGCCAAGAAATGCCAATGTCACGCCCATCTCGTCCTCCGGGCCAAACAAGGGCTATTTTTGGACACCAATGCTAACATGCCAATACCTGTGTGTACAGTTCGAAGGCTTGGCACTTATAAACCCGTTATCATTTAAGTGATCGGTGGCATTACCATCATCCCGCCAGCCAAAAGTCTCTAGCGAGGCGGGATTTCTGTTGAAGCAGTATACCAGGACAACCACCGAGCCAATATTGTCCACGAAGATGCGCACTACATTTCCGAGCCTTGCTTCAGCATTTTTGGTGCTATCTGGAGTATTAAGCAATTTGCCGGATACCTACGCTTCTCTACAGTCAGGTATGGTGCGGATGTACTTGCAACGGTAATCTGAGGTTGACTTATATGGTGTGTGTTCAGATACCCTATACCGAGACCTGCAACATGTGCAACTCTCCCGCCGCGGATTCGAAGGAATCAATACGGCCGATTCTGGCGCAAACCAGTCTCATTATTATGCTGAACTTTCAATGCCATCTGGGGGGCTTTGGATTTGGACCAATCTTGCTCGACTTACTCGAGTCAATCTTCGTAATGGGCAGCAGCATATTCCCCTTCCGGAGGTGCACGATGGCTCGTTCACATTTGATGGACAGAAGACTCTCATGTACTGCATTGTGAGTTCAAATGATGCTTCCAGACATTCACGATAGTAGCGTTAACATAACATCCATATTACAGCCAATAATTTGTTTTCTCGGATCGCTCCTCCTGACTTTTATAGCCAACTGCTGTGCTGGATGTTGTCTTTGCACCTGCCGTAAACAGCGTCTAGCTCGCCGTCAAAAGGATCCCTTTACAACGAGACAAAGGACAGTTGCTGGCTTCATGCTCTTCTTCGTATACTTCTGTTGGATGTGAGTAACACTCCATCATTTTTCAATCAACCTGGCAGCTTAAATATGTTCCTACTGTAGTGCTGCAGTAATTGGTGGAATGCGTGGCAGTGAATACTTTCATAGAGCCATGGTGATCCTTGACGAAACCGCAAATCGAACTTTTGAAGATGCCGACGGCATTGTCGCCAACTTTCAAGTACGCTTGGGGGACGTGTTCGACACACTGGATTCTGGCATCAACAATCTTACCGATCGCGCTGCAAACTTGATTGATGTTGCGCCTCTCCAAGATATCTCAGACCAGATTATTCGACTAGCAGGCAACTGTACCGCCTTGGATAACAAGAAGAATTTGCTTACAATGGAAGCCTCCAGTATCGAAAGTTTCAAAAACTCTTTAACAGATCCTACAACCGGGCTTCTATCCCAGTTGATCGCCAACATCACTATCGCCTCCAACAAGATGGATGATCTGTCTCGTAATTGGCAGCCGGTACC
This sequence comes from Spizellomyces sp. 'palustris', assembly GCA_006535965.1. Lineage (NCBI taxonomy): Eukaryota > Fungi > Chytridiomycota > Chytridiomycetes > Spizellomycetales > Spizellomycetaceae > Spizellomyces > Spizellomyces sp. 'palustris'. Next base: position 242,262 of record QEAR01000020.1, on the reverse strand, counting down.
TGGCAATTCAAACTTCGCATATAAATGGACTCGAGATGTCAACGCACCAGAACCTGACTGCAGCGAACTCAGTAATCAACGAGGCCAAGTTGCCGGTACTGAAGATGCAGTTTCCCTCGTGTCTAGCGCATTAAATGGTATACCGGTGCTTTCTGATATCGCCGCGGAAGCCTTGAGCATCGGTGGTGATCTTCCAGGCAGAGTCAAGTCGATTCAAACGCCAGCTTTAAACGGTAGCTACCGTATGAATTGCCTCTTCTAATTGTTTAGAAACTAATCGTATGCACTGTATTCAGACGTTAAAAATCAAACAAAGTCTGAATTGGCTTCCATAAAAGCCGATGTAAGCGTCACATTCAATGATATTGGACAGAAGAGCAACGAGTACCAGGCCACTGCGAACGATTGGATGTTAAAAATCATGAAGTATGAACTTTACAGGTGCGTGTACTGTGTACCATCAGCTGAATTTCTACTTATGTTTAACTGAGCAATGTTCTACAGACGTATTGCGTTCTTTGTCCTGTTTGGATTGCCTGCCGTTATCTTGATATTCATGACAGGAGGAGTCGGTGGTCGAAGACCAGGGCTTGTAAAGGGCTGTCTGTGCGGCTCCATCCCTTATACACTGTTGGCACTTTTCCTGACAATGTTGTTCGTGATCTTTAGTATTCTTTTCGGCGAAGGTGGGTCTTTCTCTCCGGTCCGTGCCATGGGTCTGATGTGGTGCTTATCATTGCTGTAAATCAACTAGTTTGTAGTATTGCATTCGACCGTTCAGATGGCGGGCAGTCACCTCTGGTGTCATTCATGGGGAATATGACGGGCTCTAGCGATATGCTCAGCAAAGCATTCAATGCTCGTGATGCCTGCTTGCAAGGCACGGCCACAATTGACGTTGTTCAGATGTTTGTTACATTGCCGGACGTGGCAGATAGCGCCAACCAGCAAATAGATTCGATGAATTTCTCCAGCGCCCTCAGTTCTTTGGATGTGGAGTGAGTAATGTTCTTCGCAATAATTTCTTATATTCATACTTATGCATAATCCGCGTTGCTGCATAGTTCGATCATCGGTAGTATGCAGGACCCATCAGGTGCCTCGTCGAACGCGGGTGCTGCTGAGACTCAAGTGAATCAGTACAATCTTACTGCCATAGCTACAATGAAAGACGCTGTGGTGCTTTTACAAACGGCCATCGGGTATGCCATTGACCAGCTTCAAGGAAACGGAACCACCGGACCTGATGGCTACCGAGTGTTCGTTGCGTCCAACATAAACACCAACTACACGGCAGATACTGCAGCTCTCGACGCATTGGCATCAGAAGTGGCTGCTCTGAGAAACCAATTCTTGGGGTTCAATTCGTCACTGAGTGTATCCCTCAGTACCTCCACATCTATCCAAGATTCGTACAACATTATGAAGGCTTACGTAGTTACAATGGTGAATATTTCGAGTACCATCGCAAGCTCGTTCGGCACACTGAAAAACAATATCGGGACGTACGTGACAAATCAAACTCAGTCGATTAACGCCTCGATTCCAGAGCTGAAGGACACTATGCGAGCAACGGTAAATACAGCCCAAAACATCATATACGGCGACTCAAGTAATTGTAAAGAAGTAGCGAAAGATACCGTGGATATCCAAATGGCCGTGTGCGACGGATTGTTGACCGGACTCGACGCTATTTGGTTCGGTTTCTTCATACTTGGCTCGGTGGGTGCCATGTCGGTCCCCATCTTCATCTCAGCTGCCAATATGTTCGCGGACAAGGATGCCATCAAACCCAAAGGCGACAAGAAAAAGGGTGGTAAAAAAGGTGGTAAAAAGGATAAGAAAAGCAAAGGCAAACAGGCTAAAGGAAAAGGCGAGGATGATGTGGAAGCTGGACAGATCAAATGGACCACGCCCAAGGCACCGAATACGGACGCGAGAATTGAGAAATCCAGTCGCATGGACGAGATGGACTCGCCAAGAGACAGGAAGACGGCAGAAGGACCAGAGGGAATGTATCCAAGCCTCAGCAGTCTTCCGCCCAACTATGAGGAATCCTTCTCGTCCCCGTCACACATGGAACACCGAGAACCAAACCGATCCAGAGCTCCCTCCCAGCGGGCATACGAGTTTCCCGTTGAGGACATCCAAGAAATGCGTCCCAGCTGGCTTGGAGCATCCCTACCTCCTGGGGATGTGGAAGTCATGTCGCCAGCGTTCTCCCCTCGACACCATCATCCCAATGTTCCCCTCCCTCAATCTTACGTGAGCGCTCACGGTGAGTACTTGGAGCCATCTCAACCATTGATCCGGCACGGAAGCAACGCTTCCCACGGTTCAAGGCGTGCCTCATATGTCCCGCATCAGCCAGTGTATGATCATGTTGTTGCCCAGTTGTCAAAGCGCATGAGCGAGCAACAGTTTGATTATCCAGAAAACCCACACCAGGAACAATATTCGCATGGCAGTGGGAATCATTCACACTACGGCAGTGATGATGAGGGGCAGTACAGGTGAACAAGCGAAGAAGTCGAAGAGAGAGTGTGGGGGGAAGGGAAAGCGGGGGTGCATTAAGGTGGAGTTGGGATGGGCAAATCCTTTGTTAACTAACTTAGCTGTACGTTCAAAAGAAGATGATGATCCATAATTCAGTTAATCCATAAGCATATCTACATCTCATGGATCTGTTACATAGCAGCCACATGAATTCACCTGTCCTTCCAACCACGAGCAAACATCTTGTTCAGATAATCCGGAAATCAGGCAAAGTAAATGCTACCAATATTTACTCGAAAAGCTGGGACGTCTGACAACCAGCAAACTACGCTGCTGGTTGAAATCCTGTTGATTATTCAACATTCCATATATCTTTACTTGATGACATGAGCTACAAAACAAAAGAAAAAAGAATAAAACGTCCAATTGTAATCGCTTCCGCATCGTGATGGCGCAGCCCCGCCATCCATGTACACCGCACCAGTCGTACATACACCACCATGACCTGATGGCATCAGTTTGAAGCCGAATGCACTATCTTCTCCCAGCCAACGCACTCAATACTTGTGCCCGCGAAGTCTCTGCCCATTCCGAGATATATGAAAAACCTCGGAAATCGGCTTGATCCGCGGCCGAGAGGACTGAGTTGCACGGTGTGAGCACCGGGCTCTCCCGTGTGAATTCCTCGTCAAAGTTTGACACATCCTCTGGTGACGACTGGCAAGGGTGCAAAACGGGAATTTCGTAAGAATACAAGACCAGAAGCATGTACGTATCGGATACAAATGCAAATGCTTACAATCTTGGGATAATATGGTGGCGGCAGTTTCAGTTGCAACATTGCATCCCAATCCACGCCCTTGAAAAATGGATGCCGCTTGATGTCCTCAGCATCCCCCCTCCCCCCGCCCAACCGCTTGCTTGGGTCCTTTGTCAATAACTGCATGCGGCTTTAGTAAGTTGCATGACCTGGTAGTGAGACACGCACCGGAACTGACCTTTTGCAACAGTGAAACCGCATCCTTGGCCATATTCACAGGGTAGAGAATTTCATCCTCTAAAATTGCTTCGAAAATCTCTTCCTCGTCCTCTCCTCGGAACGGGGACTGGCCCAAGAGCATTTCGTATATTAGCACACCAAAAGCCCACCAATCCACCGCTCGCCCATATGGCTTATCCAGAAGAATCTCCGGCGCCATGAACTCTGGCGTTCCGCAAAATGTGCTGGTAGTAGCACCGTACGGCATGTTTTCTTTGCAAAGGCCGTAGTCGGCAATTTTGATATGACCGCCGAGCGAAAGAAGAATATTGTCGAGTTTGAGATCCCTAAACCGAAAAAATAATTGATATCCGTGCTTGGTGTGGTGAACGAAGTGATGCGATAACTACCGATAAACAATATTGTTTCTATGGAAATATTCCAATGCCAGTAGGACTTCGGCGGCGTAGAATTTTGCCCTCTTTTCTGAGAACTGTTGATGCTGAATGTGCCACATTAGATCGCCACCTGACACGTACTCCATAACAAAGTATATGCGTGATTCAGTTTGAAAACAGGAATGGAGATTCACAAGGAAGGGATGACGCTCCGCGTTTGCAGTAAGGAAAACTCGCTTCTCGGCTTTGGTGCTTCAGTACCAAACGCGGCGTTACGGCGTGTAAGACGTTCATGACATCAGGACCGCGACAATACCTTTCTACTTCATCGTTCTCGATGATAAATTCTTTCTTCAAGACTTTGATCGCATAAAGCTGATTGCTATACCGCTCACGGGCAAGTAATACCTAAAAGCGACGCCGATTCAGGAAGCGTTCCAAATTGGGAAAATTTTTAAGCGTACCTTTCCAAAATTACCCTTTCCTAGAACAGCTATGAAGGTGAAATCATCCAAGCCAATGCCCTTTGGTCCAGCGCCACCCACTACACTGTCGAGTCTCGTGTTTGCTACCGCAACAGGTCCGGCCGGTATCGTCAGCCGATCGCCGGCATGTAACATTGCGTTAGCAGAATCGGTTCTGGAGGGCGCTGCGGGCTGCTGTTGTTGCTGCTGTAATTGCTGTTGCTGTAGCTGCTGTTGTTGCTGCTGCTGCAATAGCTGTTGTTGCTTCTGTTTCTCCATCTCCGAGCGCATTACCCCTTTCTCCTTACGTACACGTTCTGCCTGGTCAATGGCAGACTTCATTTGATTGATCAACTGCGGCTTCAGTCCGCAGAAGTTCGGTACTAGGTGCATGCACTCCTTGTGGCAAGTGGCGCTGCATTCAGTGCATCGTAAAGATTGCTTTTTGCCAAAAGGCAACATATATCCACAGTGGCAACACCAGCTGGCAGACATTCCTGTCGTAGTGCACTCGAAACGGTGTGGAATGCGATGTTTTAAGAGTTGGTTGTATCCGGTACCATTAGCGTCTGCATCTTCGTCCTGGCAGACAGAGAGTTCTGTGAGAAAGACACGATGTGTTCAAGAAACTACGCTGCTTTCCATACCACATCTTCGTTTGCCTTCGTTATACATTTCGTTAAAACGCGATCTTGGCATTTCTTATGGCATGTGAATTTGCACACTGCGTGACAGGATTTAGTACGCTTTCTCGAGTAAAAAAGAGGAAACTCCGCCTTACGTTGACACTGATACCCTTGAGCGCTCATGAGGAACTCTCCACAGACCGCGCACTTCATGACCTGGTAAAATTGCATGGCAACAAATTTGTGACCTCTTTTCGGGAACACCTTTTGCACTGGCTTGCGCCGCAACAAGCCGTCCTTCTTCGTAACGGAAATAAATAGGTCGAGTCAGTTCGTGTGGCAAAATGCCATATTTTGGGGTGCTTACCCGTCGCTTTGCTTTACTGGACTCGGGAACTGAAAGAGAGACATAGTCAGGACGAAACTGTAGTGCTTTGAGGTTTGAACGAGAGCATACCAAAGTTTAGTTTTACCAGCAATTGGCCTCCTGGCTCCATCTCCAACCATGCGTCGACCCCCTCTTGATGATGATGTGCAGGCGGGTGCTGCCCGTCGGAAATACTGTCTCGTCGAAGGCCTACTGTATGTGCACCACCTGGAAAGCTGTGCCCGCTATTATCGCGTGGCAAGGACGGCCCGAGAGACCGCACACGCAGTTCTTCTTCCAGCTCCCATAACTTGAACCATAGCAAGGCGAGAACAGAGGATCCCTTTTCATAAATAGCAATTTCCACCTCTTGTGCTTTATCAATTGGGATATCGAAATCGTCATTCCATTTCCCGCGGGACGGTTTTGATTGTGCTTTCTGAACTCCGTCAATTCGTATTGATGCATATGTCTCGCTTTTTGCACTTTTTCTCCCGGGTAGCCCAGTTGCCGCAACTAGACGAATCTTTAGCCGTCCAGTCGCTGGTCTTCGCATATTTTTTACCGATTGACCAGATGACGATGGTGCAAGACCCGACGTATTTTCGACATCTAAGCTCAATATGTTGGTGCACGAGCTACGGCGGGAGGAACGAGATGAGTGGACAGTACCTGGCGGGGCCTCTCGTTTTTCTTCATCTTCTTGCACATAGAGACCTTGGTAGCGCTGTTGGGCCTTATGAAGGATGGAAACCTTTGCATTCGCCTCAGCCATCTTCTCTTCCACCTCCAGTCGTCTCTTCGGATCTGCATCAGAGTCCTCCGCCAATGCTTGGCGCATCCGTTCCGTCCCGGTTTTGACCTTTTGTTCCACATCTAATTTGAATTTGACCTCCTGTAGCTTGTATTTTACTTTTTCGGATGTTATGGGAGTATCGCGTCTAAGGTAATCAAATTGAGTCAGGGCATGGCCACCACCAGCGCTGGAGTCGGGAGCTGCGATGGAATTTAAGGAGCTGCTGCTAGAAGCTGCAGTGCTCTTGGGCGTGCTATGCCCCGACCTTCCGCGTACCCCGAATGTATTAAGAATGGCTCCGAGCATTGTTGCTGTCAGGGACATTCTGCCAGTGCGGTTATCCCCATAGAAAGATGGTCGTGCACTTTCGTTGAATGTTGTCTCCTGATATGACCCAGGATCTGAGTTTCTCTTTTGCCGCATCTCAGCTGCTGAATGTGAGAAATCCTCGGTTTGAAGATCTCCGGAATCTAATCCACGTATGCTGGAGTCTCCGCTTTGTACTCTTTTTCGAGATTCCAGTTTCTGTAGCTCTCGATTGAGGAAGTCAAGCCGGCGAAGAGAGTCAAACACATTCATCTCGCATTGCTGTAATGCATTCGGATCCTTCAATTGCTGCAACATATGCTCCGCTCCCTCCTTACATTTCTTCTCAATTTCGATTTTGTTGCGCAAATCGGCGATCTTTGCGTCCAAGTCCTAAACAACGCATATTAGTCAGTTCAGTTACAAAACAAGAAAGTACAATATCGAACGGAGAGAGCAAGTCCATTCTCTCTGCTTGAGACAACTTGCTAACGGCGACTGCTGACAGGAGCATCAGATTCTCACCATGACGAACTACTTGGCGCAACCGCCAAGCGAAACTTGTGAAATAGATGCCCAGTTAAAATTGATTCTTCTTTTACGTTTGCCGACGGGAGACCTTCCAAGTGAAAAAGAGGAAGCACAATATCAGTATGAACAGCCAGGACTTGGGGAATCTAAAGTCGTCTTTCAATTCAAAGATAACCAACCGGCCAATCCTTCTCACAAGGCGCACCGGACTGTCACGATATGTATGAAAACGATCGGTTTGGGATCCTTTAGTTCCTTCGAGAAAGAGGAAGTCTAAGAATATGACCAAAGCCATGCATGGTTAATACTTTTTTGGCACCATAATGAGCCTGTGGGATGTCTTTCCCTACACTACGACCAGACTTACTCCAAAGGAGTCCAAGTATGGCGTCAGTAGGATCCGTGGCAGGTGTTGTGGAAGGAATTGGCTGCTAATGGGGACCAAAAAATGGTTGGAGTTGATGGCATCCGGACCAAGGTTGGGTGCGGCCAGCATCTTCCGCGTTTTGGCTTTGTGGGCTAAGCCTCATCTGATGTACCTCATTTGAGGCTGACATCCCGTTCCCGGTGGGGGCAACAACACACAGCGTTGGGCTACAGGCTGAGTCTCCAACGTTCTTTGGGAGATGTTTGCACGTTTGTACTTGCATCGACTAGTATCGCAGCAATGTTTAACTGCGCTGCCGCAGCAGCAGGTCATGATAATGGAAAACCGCCGCGGTTTCGGGCTGAGCGTTGGACAATGTCGCGCTGACTTGGAAACGTCGATGGCCATCTCGTACCCTATATGGGTTGCCTTAAATACTCTTGTAACAGCTCTTGAGGAATCTGTGAGAGCCAAGGAAACAAGGGCGAATAGTTTTACTTTCATTAATGGGACACATGGCCCAAGTGTCCCAACCATGATGTTAATATGACATTGCTTACGAGAATTCCCCCAATAGTTGAGAACTGTACCCTCATACATTACTGTATCCTGCCTACCTGCTATCTTTGATACTATGAGTATGGTTACCATGAGCCATGAAGTCAAAAAAAAGCAGGAGATTATAGTGGCATCAATCTGCTACTGAAAATATTCCCGCAAAGGAAGATTGATATCAGACAGTCCGTTGTGACACCACTACAGTCCCCGCTGGGTATCTGCTGCAGCCGAATAAGAGAACCAGTGCCTGGCGTTGCTCAGATGTTTTACGCTTTGATGTCTAAGCAGGGACCGGACCGAGATTCTGAGTATTTGCAAGCATCTTAGGAGGAAGGACGACTTGGACAAAAGCGGAGACACCGCAGGTGGAAAGTAGGCGCTGCGCGTAGCTAAAATGCAGGGTGAACCTGACCAGGTAATCTATGTCCAGGCGAATATGCCGTAGTACGCTCTCCTACGCCCAAAGACCGTCGTGAGATCACTCTATGTAACTGAAATGGCACAACTTCCCTGCTTTGGGTAGTGACTACTTTGCATGTTCCAAGTAACGCATAACGAATTCGAAACAAAGTAGGCCGGCAATCCTCCCTTACTTTACCAAATCTGACATAATGCGCTGTTGGAGGACTATTAGCATTGGTGGTCTAGAGACGTGTGACAAATGGATCTCGCTCGCAATGAATCTCCGTCCTCCCCGCAGACTCTGATATCGTTGATTCGGGCGTTCAATTTACTTCGATCCTACAATCTCCGGTGTTTGACATGCTGTAAGTTTACAGACTGAACTACATGTTGAAGGATTAAAGGGTGCATTTCAACAACATATCATCACTAATAAAGTGACCAATATATCAAAACATGGGCGGAGAGCTTAACCACGAGATCCAATTTCAAGGGCGCTATATTGCTACATCCAAAGAAATCGTTGATTGAGCTAGCCCCGCCGTCCCATAGGGGAGATGATGCGGCACGAAAGGTGATGTCCGTCAGACATGAGTGACCAGTATGGGGCAGCTAATGTATCGCTTTTGTATCTGGTCCTCCACAATTTATGGTCATAATACAACTCGTATCGATGTATTCACCGGACAATTGGTTGGATTTGAATTACATATGTAAATAGGTGGCATATGAAGATGTACTAGTATTATATGTAATTATACTTTATTTATCTACAATCAGAGTGTGTTTATCTAATCCTATGTTGTACCAACCAAATATGTGTAATTCAAATTCAACCACAGCTGTTCTTGTCCGGTAAATACATCGATACGAGTTGTATGCGTTGAAAGGGTTGGTAGTGGGTGATTTGTCGCTCCAATTCAAACCTCTTTTTGCTCAGTCCAAACCTGACTGAATTTGACCAGTTCGTGACCAAGAGTCTTTCCCGTCACGCTTATGCTCTTCCTTGCAGTCTGGCCTGGTTTCGCAGCATTGAATTCAGAGAGTCCGGAAAGGGTGCAGACGGTCGTGTCCCTCTTCCTAGATAGGGGTTCAGGCCATTTGGTAGTCGGGCCCCGCTTTGCAGCAATTGTAACACCTTTTGTCATCAAAACTGCCGACTTGCAAACAGACGGCCGGCGAATCACGCCGCTCATCTTTTGTGCGCAGAGAACAACTTGGCAGCAGGCCGCGTGCCCAATGTCTCCAGATACATGTTGCCCCAACAAGTATCTGAATGACTTACGCATCCATCATCATTGCAATGTCCACGTTGACCTGTGCCAATTCAACGCTTTGGATAGGCTTCACGTTGGCAGCCGATACATCGACACATCCCGTGTCACTGTCTGTCAGTAAAAGGTCAAAAATGGACGATTTACTTTTCAACGAGGGTTTTGGGACGGCAGCACATGCCTCGATCGTTTTGTCCTTTTTCAGTCAATTGGTCTTACACCTCGCAGACAGGAAATCCCTAGATCTCGTTTACAGATCACTCGGCGTTTCAAGCCAATGCTCAGCGTTGAGTTTGGTATCATCGTTGCCGCTTAAAATGATGAAGGGTCATTTCTACGACGGTTTTAACCTAGGATAGAGGCCCACCATTGATTTTGAAAACGCCCGTGTCTGTCCATGAACTGAGTCCTCCACTAGTTTTTTTAGACAACAGAGAAACAGGTTTGCACAATAACGCAGATGTGCCACAACGTGGTTGATAAAATGACATTCGGTACCCAGAAGCAGATGTGACAGTTGCCGATGACATCCCACAACCAGGTAGTTAGTACGAACGAATTCAAGGCATGCTCTGCTGATCGTCTTTTGGTCGTTCGGCAGAATTCATATATAATAGACTCCTCGACAGCAGGAAAAAGTGCGTTTGACTCTAATCAAGAGGCCTCCTCCAATAAAGTAGGTTCACAATTTGGCCAACGGGCGTGGCACGTCGAGTGCAATGTAAGGGTTGCTTTTTTGTGCTGTTTGTATTCGGAATACCTGGAAAAGTCTCTTGAGTGAAAAGAGGGATAATGGTATTTCCACAAAAAAATTGCCCTTTGGGATAACGAGCCCTGCCATCTGCCTCACATAATGTTGGAACAGAGCGTTATACAGATTCGTATATTGCCATTGCACAAAATGTCCATGCAAATGTAGTGCACCTGCACACAATGTTGGAACAGACAGTTACAGATTCGTATATTGTCATTCACAAAATGTCCATGCAAATGAGGAGCAATTGGGCTGCAGATCAAGTATAGTACAGCAGGAATAAACTGACAACAATATAATACATGCTCTGATATTGCAAAAACAAGTTTGACTGCACATTGTTCTGCATCTTTTTCAAGTTTGCCCGCATGTACATGTGTCCTTGCAGTCACATCCTCTCCCAGTTCCGTTGCAACTGCAAGCCTAAATTAGAATGTACAGTAGGCGTGAGCAACAGGCGACCGTCATCGGTGAGCGGCGGGCAGGATGGATACGAACCTCATCATGTACAGTGTGGTGCAGCCTGTCTTCTGCCTCAGTAGATGCATATGCGGCAGTCTTGTGCCCAGGTACAGAGCAGCTGCACGCTCTTCCGGTGGGTGAGCACGGGCACTGTCCGTCTCCCTCTGACATGCTAATGGTTAATGGACCGGTCATTGCCATACACCAAAGAAAGGTCGCTTACTTGTGCAAGGGCAATTGTGTTGAGGTTCCCTGTCGGCCATTGTGCTCTGTTACTAAATTTTAGAGTGCTTTGGAAAGTTGCTTCGATAAAACGGGACAAAAGAACGTGGGGTGACAATCGCTTTTATATCCCAGATCGACTAGTGATGATGTCACGTCCAAAAAAGGGTTCGTCATGAACTGTGGGGAAATCACGTGTTTCTGATGACGTAAAAGCGGAAGCAACTCATCTCCCGACCTCGACAATTCGCTGGATTTACCACCCATCCAGCCAGGGTACGAAACCTATCATTCGCGGATTTTCCCAGCAGTGGTTTGATATGTATTTGGCTAGTATTTAGTATGCCAACCCATTTACATGAATATAATTCCAATCAAACCGCTTGTCTGCTGAATACATCGACATGAGTTGTAGGTCCCCTCGGGTCACCGCTCGAGGGAAGACATCATTGCTGGGGAACTATTGTGCAGAGGTGATAGGATGGGTGCGCATGGGCCCAAAATTGAGCTACGGGTTCTCAGTGTGCTGGAAAACAATGGTTTAGCGTCGCCGATGTTTTTCGCTCAAAAACAGCAACCGTGGACATTCTGTTAGCATCAACCCCCGTTGAGTGGGATGCCTATGGCCCAAGGATTGACGAAGGGTGTATCCAAATGCTGGAAAACAATTGAGTACCTCATTATGACCAACAAGTCCGGATTCGCTCAACACAGTAGGACAAGCTTCCCACACGCTGGCTCCGATGGCCGAATTGGCGGAGGGAACGACTTGACGTAGTGCGGTGGATTGAGTTTTCGCTTGAGAAAGTGGTTGTACAATCCTCTGCAGTGGCCGCGCTTTAGCCAGGGCAGGCGGCGTTGGGCGTTGACGATCCACTACTTCTGAAGACGCGTCGCACGAATGTCGCGACGTGGTTTTGGTAGTTGCCTACGTAGACGCGGGCGGCGAGGCACGCTGGAGTTGTAGTGCAGCTTCGAAATCGTTAGAGTGGGTCTCCAGCAGGTGAAGAACAAAGAGGTTGACCAGCAGCGCGCCCTTGTACATAATGCGGGTCATGCGCCGAACGTTGCTCTCCAGCTGAGGACAGAGCTCGGGCCGCCGCAGGAACTTGGTGAGGCGCATCTTGATAGTTCGCGAGATGTAGCGGGGACTGGTCTCACGGCCGTCCGCCGAGACCTTGATTCTCTTTGCCGTCCGGTCGTGCCTCCCCGCGACGACCGTTTTGGGCTTGTAGAAGCGACAGGCAGCGGTTGTGAAAAGGAGCATTGGTCTCTGGAAGGTAGCCCGCTCTGGCGCACAGGTCGTGTGATAGCTTTCTCGTTTCTCCTTCTTGAGCTTGATGTTCTGAACAGCGGGGGGGTCAGAGTATTGCAATACTTTCTTCCCATCAGAAATCGTTATCTCGTCATACATGATGCAAACTAACCGCTATTATCTGCCCTTCTAGTCTCGAGAATACACCTTCCTATATACTGCCACATGACAGCCATGCACCTGGCTAATAATCCCAGCTTAAAATACAGAGTTAGGTATTCTTGTATGGTTGCAACAGCGCTGTGGAACTCGTTGTCAGTTTTTAGCTGTGTCATGTCTGTTTTGTAGTGGAAAAGGCCTGAATCAAGCCTGTGGTGCAAAGAAACAGGAAGATGGTGATGGTCTCCGCTAGTACTTTTTTCTTGAGCACTTTGGAAGATGCTTCGATAAACAGACAAAACCAAGATGGCAATGCTTTGTGTGCTGTGATGATGTCACGTGTATTATTCTGTTGACCCAACACTTGTAGCAGACATGATAATTGCTGTCGTCGTCGACCGGTGGAATTTTATCACCCATCCAGCTCAGCGTTCGAAAACCTCTAATACGTATAATTGTGCTGACTTTCTCGACTTTTGCTGAAGGTTATTTTCTAGCCACCAAAATCTAGTTAACGACAGTCCAAACTCTCAGCCGTCTTGAAACACACCATCGTGTGCGTTTCTTGTGGCTCCATCTCGAAAATTGAGCCTACATGCAAGTTAGATAGAGCCTTACTTGACGGTTGGGCACAAAAAAAAAAGGGTGTAAAGGCTTGGGCAAACAAACTAGATTTGACAGTTGAAATCAGCCTGTCTGAACGCGTTGTGTGTGTAACATTGTCCGAACGCACTTTGACAGACAAGACGGACATACGCCCCGCGGTGACGCCTTGTTGCGCCAGGTAGTGTCGAACAAGTTGGGGGCCAGTAGAGAGAGAGATAACACTGCAACCTCGAACGACCACCATCACCACCACGCCCTGCGTACCACGCATATCACTCACTTTATTCAATCTACCGGCGCGACAAGGACTCCTTTTTCTCAAGGGTGAATCACCGCGACCATGTTCGCGCGATCTGCCCTTTGCGTGCGCTCAACTGGGTCTCGCCGAACGGGGCACCTATGCCAACGCTTCGCCGGGATACTAACAGTTGTTTCAAACGAAAAAAGTGTTCTGAATAAAATGCCTTTACGAGGTCGCCGCTCGGCGTATATCGTTCCAAATCCCCCAGATTCCCGACAGGAGGGAGAGCAAGGCCGGCGACTGGAAAACGAATTCTATGCGAAAAGGATTACGGAAGAGTTTGTGCCATCGGGGGAGCAGTTGGCTATTTTTGATGCGGTTGCCAAGGGTAAATCCGAGGTAGTTCTGATAGACGCAAAAGCAGGCAGTGGAAAGGTAATTGCAGAGTACGAGTGGAACTGAATGCACACTCCATGCTTACCAGCAATCGCAATTAGACTACCACGCTTATTGAATCACTCCCACACATACCCAACGGCGTGCCCACACTAGCCGTGTTTGCCTATAATCGAGCAAATGTCAACATCCTCCGGGAACGTGCTCATGCAATTCAAAGAAAAAAAAGATTATTTCGCTTTCAGACACGAGTCCAAACCTTCCACGCGTATGGAAAAGATATGTGGGTGAAATATCTTGGAGTGTATTCGGGGGAAGTACGCATCACAAAACGCAAGCACTGGGAAATCATGCAGAGCTTCATGTCCCGTGATCAGATCATGATTTACGGGAACGATGTCAATGAACTAGTTAGCAAAGCCAAATTGCATTTAATCGCTCCTGCACACCCGTCGATTGTAAATGAAAAGGATATTCTGCCGGATACCGACGCAGAATGGCGGAAGCTCATGGATATCTACGGCATTCGTCCTGACGCGAAAGGCACTACAGATGAGTTGGTAGCGTTATCACGACGTTGTCTCGCAGAATCGATCAAGTGGGCGGGCGGACATCATAGACGAGGAGCACTGCCACATATACGCCTTGGTGCTGTCATCGATTGTCTTGTGGAGGCCTCCGCGAATATTGAGAGAATGTTAAAGGAACATAAAGATATTCCCAAATATCAGATTGAGGATCTTCGATCGAACATGTTGGCGCTGCGAAGAAAGCAATTCGTGATCGATTTTGATGATATGTTGTATTTACCGATCATACATGGAGCGAGATTTACTCAGTTTCCTTATGTGTTGGTAGATGAGGTGCGGAAGGTTGCTATGACTTTTGGATGTTACAGATAGTTGACGTCCTCTTTTTGCAATCTTGGCAGGCGCAGGACATGTCCGCTGCTAGGGCCGCTTTGGTGGAACGGATGCGTGAACCGGGAGGGCGTCTGATTCTCTTTGGTGACCATCGCCAGCAAATCTATCAATTCTCCGGCGCTACGAGCGACATGTTTTCAAAGCTTCGGAAGGAGGGTGAAGCAAATAGGCTTGCGCAAGCCCGCCGGCGAAGTAAAGGAGCTGGCATGTCCACCAATAGCTCCGAAGAAACCTCGCGACCACTTTACGCCACACCTCTGAACCAAATCAAAGACGTTGCAGTGTTTCCTCTCTCTGTCTGCCGCCGATGTTCTACTTCAGTCATTAAATTGGCCCAACGCATAGTACCAGAGATTCGCGAATATCCACATGCGCCCGTCGGCAGAGTGAGCGAGCCTGGGAAAAAGTTTAGTATTTCTGATTTTCAAAATCGGTCAGCTATGGTTGTGTGCAAAACAGTCGCTCCACTTATCAACTTTGCCTATTGGCTGATGGCCAATGGAGTTCGAGTCGAAGTGGCTGGGCGACAAATCGGACAGGATCTCTTTGACCTGATCAACCTGGGAAAGGTCAATGAGAGTCCATTTGAGTTTGACCGTCTTCCGGTCCGTGAGCTGGCTCGGAGATTGATATCTATGCGGCCAAAACTTCTACTTGAACATTTGGAAAATCTAGCCGCGGGGCGGTTCATGATTGGAGAAATACCGGGATTTGATGATCGGTTGGATTCCTTGATGACGCTTATCTACCGGATGCGCCTGGATCACAGCGTCGCCGATTTAAAACGAACTATAGCCAAAATGGACCTGATCCCTGCGGCCATGCCTCGTGATCCGCCCGTTCTTCTCTCTACAATCCACCGAGCACGAGGATTGGAACGGGATCACGTCTTCATCTTGAATGAAATGGACCATCGCCGGCGGTACGGGCGTTCCGATAAGGGGAAGAATCGGCCCCCCACTTTTCAGGAACAGCAGCGTGCCACCGTTGAGGACAATTTGATTTACATCGCGTACACCCGGGCGAAAGAGACATTGTCATTTATTGAGTGGGAGCCAACTGGCCAATTTGAACAGTTTGAATATTTGGCCAACCGGATCCGTTGCCAGATGACGGGGCGGAACCTGGAGAAAAGAACACAACCGTACAAGGACATATTCAACTCCAGTGAAGAACATGAGAAGGCTTATGACGATTTGTTTGGTATGTTTGACGATATGCGGTATAATCAGCACGAGTATGCTGAGCCTGCCATTCGGGTTATGGTCGAAGCTATGCGCATGGGGGCATGATTTTATATATGTTTATGTTTGGGGATGATAGTGTACATATTTCTTTTTGCTTTAGATAGTTTCTAGTGCCTAGATATTCATTTTTGTTTATGAGATTGTGAGATAGATGTAGTTTAAAACATTTGGGCTTTCTGGCAGATTTCGATATATTCGGACAAATCTGTCCGATAACGCGCTCCCAGCAGCTGCCAACGCTTCATATTGACCTCGCATGGTCTTTCCGGTATCCGCATCTCTATCTAACACTTCTGGTTGTTCGATATGGCTGAAAGGGCCAAAACCATTCTCCGACCCTCCAGGTGGATTTTGCGAACAGCTGTTTGATGTGCGCCTATTCCCTTACTGAGAATAAACGTGTGAGTTAGTTCTGTCAACGTCCACTCGACCCACGGCCATCCTCTCGGAGCGCAAAATGCCAAGCCCGGAAAGATGCGCATGACTGGACGAGTCGAGAATGGGCCAGGATTGACGGAGAAGCAGGAGACCTTGAGGTGATACATTAAGACGGTCAACAAAGAGATGCACCCACTAAAAATTACAGTTGTAAATTAGACCGGGGTGTGCGACAAGCGTCGGGAGTAACGTCAATGAGCGGCGGGTTGCTGCTCAGGTTCGTAACGTTTCGCAGAACTGCGCTTGCTGGTAATCGCCAGACTCGGCTTGACGGATTTCGTGTACTAGAAAGAAAACCTTGGAGCAGAACCCGGCCAGTCAAAAATTCCCAGAGCTAAATCCGCGGTAAATATATGGATTCATGGGTGTAATATTGGACCAAAGCTATGTATCTCATTACGGCTTGTTTGTCTCCTCAGACTACCACCAGTAAAGTGAAACCCGTCCCTGACTTTTCAAAACTACACCGACAATGGGAATCAAAAATCTCGCAAGGAAAATCTCGCAAACCTACTAGCGCAACGTCTGAACACAATCTATCTGTGACTGCCGCCCGTCCCACTACCAGTTCAAAATCTCGCAAAACTACTAGCACAACGTCTGAACACAATCCATCTACGACTGCCGCCCGTCCCACTACCAGCCCAAACGGATCATCTTTGGATCACCCAACTAAAGTTCGCATTACACATTCGACCGCTCCTCCACCTTCATCATCAGTCCCTTCCATTGCCTCACGTACATCAACGAACACTGGTCTTCTCAAAACTGGGCTTCAAGGGCCAGCCCGAACCGCTGTTAGAAAGCCCACGCGAAAGCTGCCGGTTAAAGAAGAATTTCAAAACGAGGCACTGTGCGATATCTTGAATAGCACAGACACAAGAGATCTGGACTCACGGCATCCATTGGCGCAGAGGTTGGGAAATCCGAAGCGGCTAACATTAAATCCTGCGAAACGCGTAACTAATGTGCCACGGGTACGTGTTGAGGATGAGTTCAACAATGCCAATTTGGCGGATATCTTGGACAGCAATGATGCGGGCCAACTTGATGAGCGAACAGTGAGGCGAACGACGGGTGCGTGGGGTTTGGGGAATCCGAGGCGGCTTACCCATAGTCGAGGAACCGCCAGGCGGGCAACTGTTGCAGTACGACATCAGGTCAGTGTAATTGTTTGACTCCTGGAATCTGCTCACGGCGTCGGATGCTAAAGTATTAATATTCCAGGGAGCAGATGATCAGACAAAACGAGCGTCCATGTATGCTGGAGCCATACGTGTCGCACGCAAGAATCCGACACAGGTTTGTTTATCTTACCATTTGTGTACTTTATGAGTCTTACCAAGCCTACTTTTTACATTTCAGACCTCTCACCTGAGCAATGAACCTCAATCCCCCTCGAAGGATGTCACCTTACCCATCCCTGCACCAGAAACAACAACAGATCCAGCGCCCCTCTCTTTACTTCAGAAGGGAATGGACGAGTACTTTGCTCGCCGTAACAACCCACCTAAAACTCCTTCCATGGTGAAATTTGTCACTGCGCCCACACCAAGGGAAAAACAGCAAAGTCTCGCTCGAAAAATGGGTATGATTGTTGCTGAGACGTTTGGAATGACTCCTCAGAGAACTGGTACTCAGGTCGCGGTGGATACTGGACGGACAGCGCGTGTTGGCAATCTGACCCTGAGACAGAAGTTTGAGGCAGAGAAGGGACAAGACGATACCGTGATTGAGCGCGGCATAAGGACGTTGGAAATGTTAGTGGACGATGTCCAGAGTCATGTTGGAGGCGGGTACGAAGATAAGCGAGTGGAAAATGGTAATGGTGCGCCAGTGGACCATGCAAGCGCTGCGCTCGGCGGGTTCCCTACTGCTTCACATGGTTCTGAGCCATCGGTAGAAACACTGCAGAGTGCATCGAGTACATCAAATCATTTTCAAAACAGCACACACGTATCCGACACTGGGACATACGTGCAGCAGGACAACCGTTTACCACCAATCAGCACCATCGCGCTCCCCTTAATACCGCCAGTGCAGTCGCTGATGCTACTTCCCGTCGATCAACCGACTGTTGTTCCCCTGGTGGGACCACCGATACGGCCATTGATTCCCAATCCGTTTGAGGTGCTGGATATGCAACCCCCTACTGTCGGCTTGGCCAGACAAACGGACGAGAGTACTGAGTTGGGGTCAGTGCATGTGAGCAAGGTGGAGGTCGGCAATGGCTTTCAAAATCAAGCCCACAACGCATTTTGTGGTACCCAGGCGCCAGCTCCGAGTGTAGCAAAGGAGTTAACGACTGTCACATTTGGTCCCTTGGTTCAACCTGAAATCTCTAGTGCAACAGACGATTCCTGGCGTGACGTTGTGGGAATTACTTCTGCCCCTTCGGAGAGTTCTGAGGGACTAGTGGCCAATAGTACGGGCTATCATGGCCAACAGGCATCCACGGTGGAAATCTCTTGTGTCACACAAACCAATTTGGAGATTGCGTCCGCTCCCACTGTCCAGTCAACCCAAGAATGCATTCCCACCGAGGCGAGGGACGCTGCCACCACTAACGGCCAACCTGAAAACTCATCACATGCTAGACCACCAACTACCACAGAAACATCGCGAAGGAGACGACGCAGCTCACTCCGGCGATCCTCGGTTGCTGATGTCGATCGCATTCGTGAGGAGCTAAACCAGCTTGAGCTCGAGGAGGCTGAACTGCTGAGGCTTATGGACGAATTGGAGGACGATGAGGATTTCTCCGATGATGAAGGGTGGGAGGAAGACTGAGTTTTCGAGAATGTGGCATTTTCCTTTGGTTACCACTGTTGTTAATGTCGTTATATAGTGCATTCAAACAGAAAAAATCGATCAATTGTTTTACAGTTATATACTACATAATGCTATTCAGTTATATGTGGCAATTCTCAAAAAACACAACTTGCAAACTATCACATCTACATATTCAAGTGCAATAGATGCTTTGCTCCACATAACGTATTCGAGCTGCTGTTGACATCAAGGCATGTCACGAAGGAACATCAATCCACATCAACGTCGAGATCCACATGATTCCGTTCTTCCTTAGAATTAGAAGAGCACTCCTGGCGACCTTCTGGTTCATGTTCGCAGGGGTGGGCAGCCAATATAGTTCTCTCGTACTCGTCAATGGCTGTTTCACATTGGCTCAGGCTTTCTACAGGTTCCCACGTGGCATCGACCGATTCATATCCAGTCCATTTCACTAGGTATTGCGTTCCAGTGGAATGCTGGCGCTTGTCCAGGATGCGTTCCACTTCGTACACATCCTCATGGTGGGTTATCTCGGAATTGTGTTCCCATGGTGGTCTTTGTCTTTTAACTTGCAATACATTGTGCTGTCCGCGATTTTGTTGAATGCGCGACTGGTTTGCAGAGCTCTGCTTGTACGAAGGTTTTTTTAACTGAAATGGCTTTCGAACCATATTGTTCTTCAGCACTGTGTTCACTTGCACTCAATCTGAAATTGTGGCGGGACGAGGAAGTTTGTCCCACTTTTTCCCTTTTATATCTTTGTCTGTTGCGTTTGGACGGGCGGGTAGAGCTCCGCTTGTATGAAGATGCTACTGATAATTCAGCTTCCGAAGTAAATGGTTCATCAGCACTTTCTTCGCTTGTCGATGACCTCGCCCGTACTCCCAAGCGTTTGAGACAATTTCCTGCATTATATGCCGCATTTTGACCTGCATGCAACCGATCCCATTCTGCACACCAGGATTGAGCCCCCTTACGCTTCCGAATAATCCTCCAGGGTGTTGTGTTGCCATTCTCCCACATGATTCGAAGGGATGGGTGTTCCTTTAGGTTTTCCTCGAGATTTTGTAAATAGTAGCGGTAGTTTTCGTAAGAATACCTGTTGCAGCCACATCTGCGAATGACTTCCTTTCGTGAAAGATAAGGATGGTGAACACGTGCAAATGCAAGCTTTGACTACGGGAGTGCAGTTAGGATAGATACTTTTATAATGTCCCACTTTGAACATACGTTTATGTATTGGACACGTCTATAGATTTCCGTAAGCATAATCTCTGTAAGCCGCCTGCTGGTGCCATAGAACGAATCAGACCAGTAGATCCGACCATTGATTGTTTTCGTGTCGCTGCTGCTGCCGCCAGATTTCAAAACGGGGGCATCCTTGGAAAGCAAGAGAGCCGTACTGAGAAGGGGCATTTCAGGAGATTGTCCCTGGTCAACATCTGCCTGTCGTGCGGTCCTCCTCGAACTAGTAATGGCACCAGACTCTTGTTCACCAGAAGATGCCTCAAGTTCTTGCAATCGGCACAGTGTGCTGGCGTTACGTCCGTGGTGGTCTTGGTCATTAGCAGCAATAGGTATAATTGCAGTTCGCATATCACGGTGAGGCGTAGATATAGGTGTGAGATAAGTATTGACCTTTGACGGTTGGTACTCCAATTGACGTAGAGCTGTAGGCGTACATAAGCCCATCGTATAGTTCATCTTTGGTCGTATGGCTGCGAACCCATTTCAGATATCCTCCATGTTATATCCAGTAAAAGAGCAGCGTTACCTCTCCACACCGTCCCTCCTGGCAGAACCGTATTAGCCTTAAATACTCCCAGGTGCGTGTCAGTGGACATTTCCTCTTGCAGGATGAGACTGTCGTCATCAAGAAAGGCCCGCACCAGGCCAACGGTGATGTCTTCCTCAAATATGTGGACCGAGCCGTCAAGGATAACTTTGACTCTTTCCATGGAGAAGGGACGATTGTGAGATCATCTGAATTGACAGGTCGAGTTG
Source organism: Spizellomyces sp. 'palustris' (assembly GCA_006535965.1). Taxonomy (NCBI): domain Eukaryota; kingdom Fungi; phylum Chytridiomycota; class Chytridiomycetes; order Spizellomycetales; family Spizellomycetaceae; genus Spizellomyces; species Spizellomyces sp. 'palustris'. The sequence goes on along the minus strand of QEAR01000020.1, from coordinate 221,198 downwards.
ACATGAACGGGCCATGTTTACGTAAGCGTGTTCAGGTGCATCAGCCACGCAACGTTCGCAAACGCTAGAGCAGATCCGACTAGAAATAAGAACTTGGTCATGCGACAATCCTTATCACACTCGCTCCGTAAGATCTCCTCACTGGGTAAGGCAATATCTGAGACAATACAAGGTCTTGGTCTTTGGTCATTTTATAATGTGGTGTTGTGACCTGGCAAGCAAAACGCTGGATTGGGTGTAGCTATCCCGATAGCCGCTTCCATAAAAAAAGTCGTGTAGTAACTTGGTGACGAAGCAGACAAATTGTTGATAAATGCCTACCATGAAGGCCGTTATTAACAAGCAAATTGGACGTGGGTGGATATACCTCATTAACGCCTGGCAGTTACTGGAACATGGTCAAAGTAATGTCAGTCATCTAGCGGTGATATGTAGCGAATGAAAGAAGGGACAGAGGGAGTCGACGACAGGCCCTTTTAACCCCAGAATTACTCGATAACTACCCTGACCGACTCGGGATATGCAAGTCGATGCAGATCTCGGGTTACATGTTCATGATCGTTAAATGTCATTAAGGATAAATCCTTATTGGACAAAACCGTTTAAACTTGTGGTCGTCATCGCTATACGTATTTAAATTCCTTCAGGATATCGTACAATATAATAAAACTTTCACACTCTCACAAAATCATGATCCATAATGCTCGTCTGTGATCCCTTATCCTCCCACACGCTGTTGCCCGCCTTGAGGGACTTGCGTATGCTGTTGAGAAGACTCTGGACTCTTTTCCTCCCTTCGGGTACTGTCCCCTCTGGGAGTATCCCCCGCAGGACTGGTCCCCGTGGTGTACACTGATGGTCCTCCGGCTGGAAACAGCTGCACTCTCTTAGCCGATAGGATAGTAGGAGTTACCGTGGTAAGCTTCCCTCTAACGGATCCTTTGTATGGCACATTTGGCAATGCTTCGCCGGTTGTGGGAGTTTGTTTCATTTGATTTAAGGTCTCATTTGAAGTTGCAGCATCTGCCAATTGTTGTCTGTCGCCCGTGTTCTCAACAAGCGCTTTGGCTTGGGCGGCAAGTGCATCTAACGAGGCTTGAGCTGCATTGAACTTTCGTGCGGATCGAGGTGAGGTAGCGTCGCTTTGCTGTGATGGTGGGGATTTCAGAGACACTCCACCCTGTCCTACGACGAACCGACCTTGTAGCTCCCCAACGATGGCGTTCGTGGCACCTGGTATAGTACTATACCGAGTTTTACCGTGTGCACTTGTGGGACTTGTTACTGCAGAAGCGCCGCTGCGAGGGCTGTGGTTGGGACGAGAGGGGGAGGCCGGAAGTGGCTCGGATGGAGGAGCTGCAGATCTGGCAGTTTGCACGGTCGGCGGCTTCGGTGGGGCGCGGTTAGGTGGTGGGATTGTAATGGAAAAAGCAGATTTTGGAGGCCTGGTGATGGGTGGAGGTTGGACGGGACTTGGTTCCGTCTTCTGTTGCTGGGATGAAGTCTGCAAAGTGACTGGCTGCTTGTGGACAACGTTCACATCCTGTCGAACTTGACCAGACGACGGCGCCTTTGCCTCCGCTCTGGGGGAAGGCTGTACTTGAGACGAAGGAGCTACGCCGAATCCCTGTTTGACAGTCGGTGCGGCGTCTCGCCTCGGTATTTCAACCGTCAAGCTATCTATCGGTCCAGGTTCTCCTGCCTTTGCTTCCTGTCTTCGTTTCCCTTGGGAAGCTAAAGATTGAAGAGGAACTTGTGGGTCAGTCTTGACTGAGTTTTGCAATGGGGCTTGTTGGAACGGGGATTGAGGAACCGCGGGCTTCACCGTATTCATTGGGATGTCGTGCTTTAGCTGGGGCTTTCCTCCGCCATCGGCTCCTTCAGCCTTTATGCCGAGCTCCTTGGCCGGCACGGCGGTGCGGATGTCCCCAGCCTTCGGTACCGCAGTTGACTCCGATTTTACCGGTTGCGGTGGACGCATATCGACCGGCTTCGCCATCGCCCCTGCCCCCAACTTCGCTCCACTAGCCGGGCCACCAATCTTGACACCAACATCCTGAGCGGGTCCAGGAGAACGAACATCCGCAGACTTCATTGCTGGTGGCGGTTCAGACCTTACGGGTTGCGGTAAACGGATATCGACTGTTTTGCTCATTATAGTGTCCACTTGTTGACTTGGTGGAGGGACGGATTTCAGATCCGCCCGCTGCTCAAAATTATTCAGATTCCCAGACACGCTTCTGTTCATATCTTCGGGAAGATCGCCCGACACAGAGAATGCAGTGTCAAAGAGTGCCAGCATCTCTTCCGCAAAAGAGGTCGCTGATTCGTTGCTAGTAGCAGACGCACCCGTTACCGGCCGGCTAAGAGCCGCTGGGTGGGTATCACCTCCGACGACCGGTGGCACCAATGGAGTCATCGCAAAACCGCCACCCCTGCCTTTCTCGAGCTCGGTAGTTCCTGCGGATAAGATTGAAGATGGGGCAGGGACCAGGTCTCTAGACGAACGTCTAACTTGTGGTCCAATTGGAAGCGTCGGAGGGGTTGCCGTCGGCGATCCTCCTACAGGTTGGATAGGAGGACGGAACGGAGGCAGGTTTGTCACATGTTTTGCATAGAACTCGGCGGCCGCCTTTGCTTCAACTTCCTTGTCAAGCACGACCACATCCGAGTCCCAGGGATTACGAAGGATAATTTTGCACGGATCTGTTGGGTCCGTTTGTGGAGCAGTTAAAGCGGGTTCGTTGTTAACAGGCGAGCCGGGTGCAGGGACGTCTGAATGAGCGATTGTGATGATGTTCGGTTTTGCAACCCGTACAGGTGCGGGTGAAGCTTTTTCGCTCTCGCTCTCGCTCTGAACAGGTTCCTCATCATTCCAAGCCTCAAGGATGATCGCAGTGGCAGCCCCTGCTTCCTCTGCGCTTTCCTCCTCCTGAACACCTTCTTCACTCTCCACCGTCGGTTGGACTACAACGACATTTCGCTGGATATGCTCTTTCACAACCGGCGGAAGAACCTGATTAAAAGTAAAATGAATTACCTTGCACATTAAGACAAATGAAACGCCGTTCAGACACATATACATACCACCTGGTGATGAATTACGTTTTCCTCTCTGCTCTGTAAATGCTCACGAGCTCCATTCTTTGCGCTCGTCGTAGCACCTTCGACACGACCTTGTTCGTTTCCTTGCCGCGCAACGCCTCCTTGCTTGACAGATTTTCCACTTTCCAATCCGTGCTCTCGTCCCGGTGGGAGGGCTTTAGCAGCATGATCTGGTCTCGTTGGGGGCACCTTATCTGGTGGTGGGGGAATCGCTGATAGGCCAGTAAGGTGCGTCGATTGCTCCATTTCTTTGGTATGTGTTTGACTTTTTGAAAGCAAGGGTAGCCGGTGCAGGTATTGCGGGCAATTGCTTATGTGTTGCTGACGAACCGTGGACGAGGTACGGTCTTCCAGATGCATGCAACCGAGCTAAAAATAACTCGGCTAAGATTTCATCGGTTAGAGTAACCCTGACCCAACTGAGAGGTTTCCCACTTAATATGCAGCAAAGTATGTGTTCGTTATGAACGCTATGGGCGTGTCGGAGTTTGAAAATAGGGTATTAAAGGCACAACTCGTGGAGTAACCTGTCTTGGTTCTTTATTTCCATTTCTCCATTTGCCTATTTGTCATGATGTACTTAAACCTAGACATGTCAAAATAATAAGATCACCCAGTGAGTATGAAACGTTAAAACTCAAACCCTGATGAAAGAGGAGAATTGCAGCAAATGCAAAAGTCATTGTTATTACTTTCAGAGACGGGCGACTGGTTTTGACGCAAGTATAAATTCAAATGGATCCTTCCATAGGCAAAATGGCATGTTCGATTCATATTCTTGATCATCTTTGTGGGTGCCCTACTGGTATTCAGGTGCGTGACATTCTTCCTGAACGCTCTACCCGCTGGTAAGGATGACGAGCAAAGGCAGGCCAAAAACTCCGATGTGGCACAGTTGTCCATTTCAAGTGGCTTGGTACTTGTGGACGACGAGAGTAAGCGAGGTGATCTTCACCTTTTCCAACACTTTACCAGCATCTATACCCAGCGCCATTTGCTTGCAGACTAGTATTTCCAACATAAATCTCTGAACGTACGGTGCGCAATAGGTGTACTCTGTCAAGAGCTGTCTCTAATTCCCGCGCTGCGCACCTGACTCTTCACTTTTGTTGCTGAAGGACCTGCATCTCACTGGGTCTAGCTACACTCTACAATCGTTATCCTCTCCTATCTTCCGCTGTGGTGTTCAATGTGTCATATCCGACGTTGTTCTGCAGAGTCCAACTTATGCTGCAAGTGTTAAACAGTAGGAATCATGACAACCGATGAAACTGATCTGGTGGGAATCTGAAGACGGCCTTTGCTATGCATTATTAAAAGCACTCATTGTTCAACTTGTTGACAGCGACCACAGACAATCAACTTACTAACAGGAAAAATTCAAAACGGTATACGTTTGATTTCCGGCAAACCTGACAGCGATCCCGAAAAGCAGCCTGACTATCCTCCGGCCCCGGAGGACTTCACCACGACCGAGGAATCCGACTCTAATGTTCCACGCACTGATGAGGAACATGCTCAAATGAGCGATAGAAGTGGATCTCAGCACAACAATGCGCAGAAAAGCGATGTAAGTCTTCTACAGGGCACGAAACGACCGCCGACAGGTAGTACCTTTGAGCAAAATGAGGCGACAACAGGGATTGGTGAAGAAAATGCAGCGGAGGGACGGTATCCCAAGAGGCGCCGCGCGGCCGCACCCATGAGCCAAGAGCCAGATCATGCACCTGTCAATCGGGGTCCCGGAGGCGAGAGATTGAGAGACAGGGACCGAAACCGCACTGGAAGCAGGATAGAGCGGCGCTCATACAAGCGTGAGGAAAAATCCTTCAGGATTGACGCAAAAGAAGAAACGCTTTCGAGAAGTGGCAGACGTGTGAAGAAACCTGTGACATACTGTGTTTCGGACAGCTACATGTCGGAAGATCATATGGAGATTGTAAATACCGACCCTCAATATGGACTTCGAAGGTCTGACAGAAATAGGGCAAGCATAACGGGCAGAGCACATGAAGGACAGGATGTTCTACACAGTCCCCAAACACCTGCAAGCGCAGGTCAGAAGAGAAGAACGAGGAATTCCCTCGGTACCTCTTTCGCCGAGGATACAGCGCAGCAGGACTCTTTGACCGATGCCGTGCCCTTGATCGCAGATGACGAGGGACGTTCAATAGACAATGACGGCGATGATGAAGATGATGGTGATCCCATCATTGCCTACTCCCGCGTGGCACGCATAAGACGTAAAGTGGATTCTGCAGAAATTGATGAAAGCCGCCAATCGACACCTCCGGTGAGCTCGAAGCGGAAACGTAACCTAGTGGACGAAGAGGATGAGATAGATCCGAGTGCGGGGCCATATTCTCTACGGAAACGTAACTCGGGTGTAAGTTATGTTCTTAAATGGCCGACGGATGGTGGGAAAAAGAAGTCGCCAGAAGTGGATTTGGACGCATCACTCCTCAATCAGTCACGACCGTTGAGAAATCGAAGAAATGTTGATTACAACGAAGGGCGAGCCTTCCGCCTACTATATGAGACAGAGATAGGTGGACAAGGTACCGGCGCCGAGGATGCTCGGCGATGGCCTTCTCCCCCAACCAGTCGCCCCAAGCGGCTACCAATGGCCAGCACTGTGGGAGGCAACGTTTTGAGTTACGATGTAAGTGATGTTGGGTTGCCGTGATATGTTTGACGCCTCAATACTAACTACTATTATGTCACATCTGACAGTCGGAAGACGAGGATGATATGGGAAAGCCACTCCTTCAATATGCACGATGTACAGCGCTTCTTGAGAAATGGCCTGCCGGGAAACAAGATGAAATCAAAGAAAGACTTCGAATGCATCTTGATAATAATGGTGCGTGTCCCTCATATTCTGTGCTTGGTGCCCTGAACTACATTTAATGACGTACAACCAGATTTTCCCACCATCAACGCCACCATCCAAAATAACGTCACATTCGACATGATCGGAGGCCATGAAGATCGTGAGTATTACGTCTCTGTTATGCTATTGCTGAACGGTCTGCTGACATCATACATCATTCGACCAGACGTGAAAACCATACAGGAGATGATAAAAATTGCGCTTCTCTATCCAGAGTTGAACAAAGAAGTAGAGGCCATCAAGGGAGTGCTGTTCTATGGTCCACCTGGAAACGGGAAGACGCTCATGGGTAAGTCCGCAAGTGGATACATATGTCCGCGTCAATACTGAAAGCATGTGCATATTTAGCGCGAGCCATAGCATCAAGTTGTTCAACATTCCAGCAGTCAGTGGCGTTCTTTGAATGTCACGCGGCTGATATCCATTCGAAATGGTTTGGGGACTCGGAGAAGCATTTGAAGCGCCTGTTTGATCAAGCTAAGGCAAATCAGCCCGCCATCATATTCTTTGATGAGATAGATGGTTAGTTGTTAATTTATCTGAGGGTTTCCTGCATGTTGTAACTCCTTCGTGCAGGAGTCGTACCCGCTCGGGCTTCAGGCGAGAACGCGACACCTCATAATACGGTCGTGACTGCGCTACTAACTTTGATGGATGGACTGGAAAACCGAGGTATTTTTGGAAAGACCATGATGAAGATGAATCGACAAGCCCAATGATACAACGTGCTTTTCAGGTCGAGTGATTGTCATTGGCGCAACAAATCGGCTGGACACACTTGATCCGGCACTCCTGCGTCCAGGACGGTTTGACCGAAAACTCCAATTCAAGCGACCAAATCTTGACGCGCGAAAGAAAATCATTGACATCAAGACAAAAACCCTTGGTTTAGAAGACTCTTTAATACAAGAATTAGCTGCTGCGACCGAAGGATATAGTGGAGCGGACCTGAAGGTGAATTCAGAGACTTGCTGCGTTTGGATCATCCACGGGTGCTGACTTGGGTAAAGTCTCTTTGCAGTGATGCCTACTTTAAAGCGTTGCGCAGGACATATCCACAAATTTACGATAGTTCAAATAAGTTGCTGATCGACGTCAATGCCGTAAGAGTGACCAGGCGCGATTTTCTGCAAGCTTTGCGCGGTAAGCCCTTTATTCCCTTCCATTTTTTGATCATTGACTACAACCTGCTTTTCATTAGAAATCAAGCCGAGTGCCGGTCCATCGGATGCGACGAGCTGTCCTCCCTCTTCCCATGTTCAAACGCTTTTGTCCTGTACTTGGGAGCGTGTGTTGTCTCGACTAGAATTGATCCATAAGATTTTTATTCGACGAAGCAATGGAGCATCAGCAAGCGTATTGCAGCCGCGGATACTGGTCGCGGGGCCTCCCAGATTAGGACAAGCGCAGCTTGCTGCTGCGTCCGTGTCGCGACTGGTAGAATGGGGATTTCGTGTGGAATTGCTTAGACTGGGCAGCAATATAGAGGTTCGTGCTAATTAACTGAACCACATATCAATAAACGATGACACTAATCGCAGCCCGGTTGTTGCAGTCAATCGACGCAGAGATTCACCATGTACTTGATGGTCTCCGGATGGAGCCTCTTCCCGCGATTCACATCCCTTCCCTCGAGAAATGGAGTCCTGAAGCCATCGAAGCTCTGGATGCACATTTGGAAGCGGCGCCCCATCCGATCTTGGTCCTCGCCACGTGGGAACAGGTCGGTGTTGTTCCCAGGGTAGCCCGACGGTTTATTTTGGGTCAGCGCAAGGATATTAACCAGATGATGGGATACCGGAGCATGTTTCAATTGGCCGAGCCAAGCCAGGTAATTTCTGCTATCTTACAAGGATGGCCGCAACTTGGTGGCTGAAGCAATGTTATGTTTTGGAATATCCAGGCCAAGCGCAGGGAATTCTTTTCACCTATCCTAGCGCTCATCAACAAGCAAGCAGATCCTGCAGAAGCCGCGTTACCTCCGACGGCTTTGATGGACCTTCCGATTGCCCCCCACCCACCTGTGCCTGAGCTCACCACTGCGCAACGGAAAGCGATTGACGCAAAGTGTTGGAGTGTACTCCAAGATCTGAAGCAGCGGCTGAGGACATTCCACAAGGAAATTGGCAAGGTGAGTAGTGCTATCGACGCGGTCATACCATGCGTGGGCTAATGGATGGGTGGCTGTACAGACAAAGTTCCGGACATTTTACAGTCCGGTGGACATTGAAAAATACCCAGACTATCTTGAAGTGATTTCGGAACCGATGGATCTGGGATTAATGATGGGCAAACTCGATCAGGACAAATATGAAACGCCGGAAGACTGGCTTGCGGATATCGAGTTGATTTGTCGTAATGCAAAAGAGTACAATGAGGCGCGGTCAGACATTGTGCATAAGGTGAGCCAGCCCTGTATGCCTTTCAAACTCGATAGGTAAAAGGACTAATTGGTAGTTCAAAAGGCATGTGAGCTGCGAGATGATGCACATTCGTTTGTACAAGCTATACCCAGCAAGTACCGGTTAAATTATCTGCAATGTATGTTGTGGAGACGCGCAGAGATGGCGAAGTACGTTGGTAAGTCATATGATCATTCTGTCAGTGTCTGCGATATGGAGTCAATGACCATTAATCTTGTTCTTTGCAGTTTCAACAGAAACTGAAGGTAGCGTTGCTGTGGGACAATCCGTAGGAGTTACTGTTAGTCACGCTCTTCATTCAGAAACCCCAGAACCACCTAGCGAGCACCCAATACCATCATTACCAATCGAGACAACAGAGATGGACACCGATATCCTACATGACTGTACCGGCGTTAATTTGACTGACCTCCAAAGTCGCTCTCCCACAGAGGATCATAGCGCAAGAACAGGTTAGTTTGCTTCAAATGAGGGTGTTGGACAATTACGCCTTGGGGTTCACACTCACACACTCTACAGAGGATATAGGTGATCTCGGGGCAGTTCATTTTGACTCAAAACTGGCTCCCAGCGCTGAGCTAGAGAAATTGGAAGAGCACTTGATGGATGCTACGGAAGGAATGGACGTGCGCAATTTAGAAATGTTGTATCAGGTGCTGGAAACGGAAATCGAGGGGCTGGTAGAAGAGCGAGATCGGAGTGTGGTACTTGCGGTAAGGAATGCAATCGTTCAAGATCTGCGCAATGCTGATAGTTAACCTGAGATTTCCTTGTTCTCCATAGGCTGTAAATGAGAGGCTTGAAGCAATTTTGGAATGGCAAAACCAACATGACCAATCGGAAGACGAAAAGAGTGATGAGATGGATTGAAGAGGGTCGCGTGGGCCCAAAGGAGGGACTCGCTGAAATGTACAATATTCTATTCACACACTCTTGTAATTCTTCTTGTACTTGCAGCCAATAATGCGCAAACGCAGAGTTTGCATGTATATAGATACGGGCGTATGGGCAATATGGTAGAGATCTGACTTTAGCGAATGGCCTGTGGCGCGGTGACGCTTGCATAATACCATAATTTTTTTTGCAATTCAAAAGCGCGACCAACGTGGCACAGTAGGAGGCCTTTCGGGACGAGGTTTTTGGTGGACGAACCTTTTTTTCTTTGGTCTTTCTCGTTTCTTTTCTTTTTCAACGTGGACTTGACTTGCGGTGCCATTTGGAGTCGGTGTTCTTGGTTGTAAAGAAGACGAGGCGCGCATAAACGACAGACTCTACTGGGCCTTACTCAGTACCAGAAGACGAAAATACGTTGACCCCGTTCCTTGTACCAGTTTTTTGCACCCTTCGCAATGTCAATCTACAATTTCAAAAAGGTGCAAGTCGTACCGTCCGCGACGGACTTTGTCGACATTGTCCTTTCAAAGATTCAGCGCAAGACGCCTACGGTCGTCCACGCCCACTACCAAATCTCGAGGATACGTCAATTCTACATGCGCAAGGTCAAGTTTGCACAGGACTGCTTTGATGAAAAGTTGGAACATATTTTGGGTGATTTTCCAAAGTTGGATGTAAGTCCATTTTTTATTTGAAGAGGGCGGTGAATTGTCGTTCTAATATGCAAAAACGTAGGAAATTCATCCATTCTACGCTGATTTGATGAACGTACTCTACGACCGTGACCATTACAAACTTGCTCTGGGTCAAATCAACACGGCAAAACATCTTATCGACAACGTTGCAAAAGACTATGCCCGCTTACTCAAGTTTGGTGATTCTCTGTACCGATGCAAACAGCTTAAAAAGGCGGCTCTTGGACGGATGGCCACCATCATGAAGAGACAAAAGGACAGTTTGGCATACTTGGAGCAGGTTCGACAGCATTTGGCCCGTTTGCCAAGCATCGATCCCAACACCCGAACATTGCTGGTCTGCGGGTATCCAAATGTTGGAAAGAGTAGTTTTATGAATAAGGTGACGAGAGCGGATGTGGAGGTGCAACCCTACGCATTTACCACAAAGAGTTTGTTTGTTGGACACATGGACTATAAATACCTGAGATGGCAGGTTCGTATGAGGCGACAATGCTGCGGGTTGCCATATTGTAGATGCTGAACCCTTTGTTTTCTCTTTAGGTGATTGATACCCCAGGAATCCTCGACCACCCGTTGGAGGAGCGCAACACTATTGAAATGCAGTCCATTACTGCACTCGCTCATCTTCGTGCATGTATCATGTTCTTCATGGACCTGTCCGAACAATGCGGCTACAGCATCGCTGATCAAGTGAAGCTTTTTCACGCCATCAAGCCTCTATTTGCCAACAAGCCGACTCTTCTCGTGGTCAACAAGATCGATGTTATGAGGCCAGAGCAACTTGGACCCAATGAGAAGGCTTTAATTGACGAGATTTTGAGCGATGATGAAGTGACGCTGGTGCAAATGAGTACCTTCACCGACGAAGGAGTAATGGATGTAAAGACAACAGCCTGTGATAAGCTTCTAGCAGCACGGGTTGAGATGAAGATGAAGGGGCAAAAGATTGGCAATATTCTGAACAAGCTCCACTTGTCTCAACCAGTGGCACGTGACGACCGAGAACGTCCTGCCGCTATTCCGGAAAGTACAAAGACCCGCGTCAAGTATGACCTCAATGACCCTAACCGCCCGAAACTGGAGAAGGATATCGAAAGAGAACAGGGTGGCGCAGGCGTTTACAACGTTGATCTCAAGAAGGTGTATCGCCTTGACAACGACGAATGGAAATATGACACTATCCCCGAGATCATGGATGGAAAGAACGTTGCAGACTTTGTTGACCCTGAGATCGAAGCCAAGCTTGATGCCCTTGAGCGAGAAGAGGAGCGTCTTATCGCCGAAGGATTCTACGAGGAGGAAGAGGAGATGGTTGACGAGGAGGAACAAGCAATTCGGGATGCGGCTACTGAAATCAAGGCGAAAAAGGATCTTATTGTTCAAGCACATCGTGCATCCAAAGGCAAGAATCGACCCGTCATTCCCAAAAAGTCTCAAATGCGGACTGTGGACGCTCTCGAAAAGCAACTATCAAGCATGGGAGTGGGTGGGGATGCTCTACTCGATCGTGCGCGAAGCAGAACTCGCAAAAGGGCGCGATCAGAGTCACGAGCGGAGGATATTGTGCGGGAACAGAGTATGGCTCCAAGCAGCAAGAAGCAGGCTACGAGTGTCGTACGGGACCGCAGCGCAATGGGATTGCGGAATGCAAAGGTAAGAAAGTCAGATTCATATCGCCTTGTTTGTGACAAGTAGGTGACCCTTTTCCCCTTTACAGCAAAAGGCAGTTGCGGAAACTATGAAGAAAAAGTCACAGACGCTACCAAACTTGTATGCCAAGGCTGGAGAGTCTGACCGCGCCATCCAGGCCAAGAAGCCCAGGCATCTGTTTGCAGGCAAGCGCAGTGCTGGAAAGACAGATCGTCGTTAGGATATACGGCGAGAGCTGTGGGAAAGGGGGATGGAGGACTTTTCTTTTTTTTTTCTTTTGTATTTTATTTAATTATGAGCTGCGGTTTTATTTGTCAATGTGTATAATACATACATTCGAGCTGAATGATATATTCTGCCCGTAGACTTGGAAAAAAATAGCACTAGATTACATGTTTGTGTACTATGTACAAGGGGAGCCGCCCAACTGTTACGCTCTCCCTAATCATCGATCCTCTTCCTGCGCACCCCTACTTTTCCGCCCGGCTCTTTACAATCTTTTTTCGGATATGCGGCCAGAAATGTCTCAATCCATATCTCTCCTGCAATACAGGTAATTTCCAATCCTGGCCTGTTACCCGCTTTCTACAAATGTGACTACCGCATTTACAATCAAAATCCGCTTCGGCATCCGCATCAACAGTGGCTATTGGGGCGGAGTGAAAATGAGTGGAATGTTTGCATGTCCATTTGTGCTCAATGGTTTGGAAACTCACCGTAATCATACGTTAGTTCCTCCCCCTTTTTGATCGGTCGTCGGGCAACCATTACATCGTATGTATCCTCATACCAGAGGTTGGGATCACAGTTGTGGTTTGTGTAAAAGGATGAGTCCACTTCATATAGGTACGGAGCTACAAAAATGTCTTTTTTGTTCAAGGATGAGTATTTCTGCTCATAGCTACAAAGCGAAAACAAAAAAAAAAAAAACACGATAAACATACCCTTCTCAGCCTGCTCAGCCATATGTCCCCAGAATTCATCCATATAGTCCAACTTTCCAAATGCCTCCTTTTCTGTTTTCAACGACACTTCAATGGGGCCTCGAAAGATGATTTCCCCTTGTTGAATATCTTCTTTGGCGTATTGGCCTGTACCTTCTGTTTCACTTTGTTTAGCCAAGACTTTGGGGCTGGCGTAATATCCGTCCATGAACAACAGGTCGGAAATTTCGGGGTAGTAAGGTTTTGCGGGGGTACCACCGAGTTGACGATTGTGCGATGTTGTTTTGACTGCGCTTAATTCGTCGAATAGGTAACCAAGGAGTTCGGGGGTTGAGATGTACGTGTTCCAATTTGCAGCGTTTGCCACGGCATATCCGCGTGCAGGGAATGTTGTCAGGATGATGTAGCCGCCATTGTAGCTGACTGTTATCGTGTGAGATGGTGATGTGCCTGGAGGCATATGGGGATCGGGTTGATTGTCTGGAAGTGGATAGGATGTGGTTGTGATGGAGAGGTCTTCTTCATCTGGCGCATGGGCAAATTCGAGACCTTCACGGATTAAATTGATGAGGACTTGCTCATTCGCGAGTGAGGATTGATTACAGCCAAAATATTCTCTCTGCCAGGAACGCCCCGTCACTGGTTCCTCGGGTATATCTGTCGGTTTGATGTGAAGATGAGGAGCGTAGTTGCTTGTGGTGGTGGTCGGTGTCTTTAACTGCCGGGTACGGGAGATACGTTCTGCAAGTTCGTCGCGGATCCATGTGGGAGGGTTGAACATGTGAACGTGGGATTGAGAGTCGTAGTATTCCGGATCTCCTACTGCCCTTCGTTCCAACCAATCCTCGATATACGATGGATGTAATTGTGTTGGAGAGGGAAGCGCATCAGAGTCTGTTGCGTAATGGTACGCCCACATGGCAGAGTTTAGTGGGCGGAATTGTGCGGCGGTGTGAACGTGTTTGAACAAGGAGACAAGAGACTCGTACGGTCCCCAGTTATCGGGTGCGCCAAACTTGATTGGACCTCGAGACACGGCCAAGATGCCTCCGGGGAGCAGACGCCTTTGGGCGAGTTTATGTACATTAGGCGTTGTTTCATGCACATCAAGGATAATGATATCGAATCCTGCGTTATTATCACGTAGATAGTCTACGGCATTGCCGTGTGCTCGCTTGACAAGACCGAGCGGGTCGTCGTATGAATAGGGTAAATGAGCTTTTATGAGTTGCGCAAGCGGCTCTTTGATTCCGGCCCAAGTGATGCTCGCCAAGGTAAAGTATCTGAGCGCTTCCCTCACCATTGTCCCCTCCTCATTTCCGAGGACGAGCACCCGTCTCGGAAACGGATGCAATAATAGGGTTGGATGCACCAACGCCTCACTGTGCATGGCTTCATCCTCTGAGCATGACCTCATCCAACCGTTTTCAATCAAGCATCGTCCTAATCGCGGATGATCCAGTACTGTATAGTCGTGGGTCCCTATCGAGTCTGTTGTGATAATCTTGCCCTGAGCAGCATGGTCCCCCCACATGCTAGGAACATTCCAAGTCGGTTCATATGAAAACTCTAGGCGTGTCTGGTCTCGTCCATGTCCAAAGATTGTGTCGGCAGCACGATCGTAAAATAGCGTGCAGAGAATTGTCAGGCCAGCGGCAATTAGAAAGATGGCACGAGAAACAAAGATCATGATCTTGCGTCGTCCAAAAGCTCCAGTGGCTCTCCTAATAGCAGAAAATGGTGAGGAGAGCATTAAAAGACTAGCGAAAAGCATAAAAACATTAAACAACATACTCCACGACATTGGGGATACTCAACCGTCGATGCGAGGCCTGTAAAAGTGCCATTAAAAAAAAAAAAGAACCGAGTCCCCCCAACCACGCCCCTGGTGTGTATCTTTTTGTCTTGCTTGGGGACTTTTCCTTTGGTGATGACTTTTGAGCGAAACTCGTTATGCTAGCGTGGCGACAAGGTTACAAAAGCAACCCCACTTTATAAACCATGTAACAAGTACCTTTGTGGTTAACCTCCTCGTCAAAAGTCCCCAAAACCTTTTTGAATAAAATCGAGAATGGGCTTGCCAAGTCTCCGTTCCTCTGTCAATATAATTGAAACACGGCGTCAAAATCATTAAACGCCCTACATTTAGTTTTTCAAAGAGGGAAAGGCTTTTCACCTAATTTCGAGTGGTGTCGAATGTTCCATCCAAGAGTGTTCTAAAACAATAAGTCTGAAATCGAACGTTCTGCTTCATAACTCGTTTTGCACACATCCGTTTTAGAAATGGGGTGGATTTCTTTTATACGTGGGTTCTTTTGCAGGTTTAACTTGCATTTGACACTCTTTTCTTATGCCACACACACACACAACCATTTGGTTTGTGTTGATTAAGCAAGTTATAAAGGTACTTGAGCCCCCCCTCCGAACCTTTTGCAGAACTCAGATTTCCAGATTTCTTTTTGGTTTTCCTTGTGATTACCTGGTGTTCTTTTTTGTTGTTGTTGTTGTTGTTGTTGTTGTTGGTCAAAGAACGAGGTTGTTATTTCTGTCACTGTCATCTTTTTTTTTTTCTTCTTTCGTCATGCTCTTTGATGGAAAGTTACCTCCTTCCCATCTGCCTTCTCCACCACGACGACGCATGTCTCTGGGTTTCGGCGGATCGGCACGAGGTGTCATGAACCTTGTCATGGCCATCAATGCCTGCCTGTGGGTTCTCCTTCTTGTCTATGTGCTATCCGATAAAGTCATGCACGGACGATCCCCTTCGTCCCAATCTGGCTTCCACCCTCAACCCGGTTCCGTCCCAGTACGTCTCACGGGTTCTTGGTTTCCCCCCCGCCGCCCACCAAGTTGCACCACTTCCCAAAGACCCGGCGAACACCTACCGCTTGGCAAGCATCATCTTGTGGACATGCATAATGTCAACCCTGCCGCGCTGGAGCTGCTGGAAACTGACGCCGCCTTTTCAAAAATCGCTGGATATATCCACTCGGCGGGTATGACGCTCCTTGGAACATCTGCCCACCGGTTTGAATGTGGAGGAATGACGGCCGTATTCCTATTATCCGAATCCCACGTATCCATTCACACATGGCCAGAGCATCGGTGAGTGAAACCAATATATGTTGTGATGCGTTCGCACAAAAGCTCATATTTTGTTGGTGACCCAGGTTCGTTGCTCTTGATGTGTACACTTGCGGTTCTGGAGATCCTGAGAGGATTGTACAGCAATTCGAAAACCTCCTTCAACCTCGGCGGTCAGTCACAACAAGGGTAAATCGCGGAGCGGATCATCACATCTCTACTACAACTGGCCAGCCAATGAACCCGAACCAGAGCAGACCATTACGAACTCGACCAGCTCTTCTGGATATAGGCAGTGATCTTCAGAAAGAAGCCCCCTCTCCAAAACCGGTAGCGCCTAAACCAAAAAAGAATGATTTGTCTTTTGGAAATGTTCAAAATGCCACAATTTTCAGTCAGAAAGAGGTTGACGGTCGAATGGTTGCGGATATCTGTGTGAATGGCGATTCAAGCGACGATGATTGCTACCTCCTCCGGGAAGCAGTAGTATTAGCCGATGAGCGTAGCCCATACCAACGCATTGAGATCGTCGATTCACAGTCCTTTGGCCGCTGTATGCTCCTAGACCGTGTTGTCCAGTTTTGCGAAAGTGACAATGAAGTTTACACTCGTCAAATTACGGAAAGAGTGTTTAAACCATTTGTCAAAGGTGCCGCCGCTCGGTTAAAGAACAAGCAACAGGCACCCGACCTTGTCGTTCAACTCGTTGGGGGAGGAGACGGCTGGGTATCATCACACATTCTGGACCGATACGGTGACAGGGTGAAGCACATCACGGCGGTGGACATTGATCCTCTGGTAACAGAGCTCACAAAAGAGCATTTTGAGCCAGTGGGCACAACAGATGCTTTCACCGATAACCGTGTCACATGGATTTACAATGACGCTGGCAAATGGCTAGCAACTACCGGCCAAACCAACTCTGTAGATATCTTTATTATCGACTGCACTGACCACACGGCGGAAGCGGCAAAGATTCTGTATACCCAAAACTTTTACAACAACGTCTACAGAATGCTAAAGCCCGGAGGTCGGGTTGTACAGCAGATGAACACGGACGACCCATCATATACTGAATTTTTCAAACAAGCCGAATCGGTATGGCTGGGGGCGGGTCTTAAAGGTTTGCAAAAGTGGAGTGAATACGTTCCTTCATTTGGGGGAAAATCGACATTTTGGATGGCACAAAAGTATTAGTTTAGCAAGAAATTGGCGCTGCCCCCGTATATTATTGTCCATAACGTTAACGTCGAACGTGGGCGAGATGTTGGAGAATGCCCATATTTTACTGTAGATAAACGCCGATGGCATTTTTATAATATAATAAGCACTTTGCAAGTCGCAAAAAAAAAATTGTTCTACGTTAGCTTGCACAACACAAAACGATCCTGACTTGCAGACAATATGCATAAAGGCCATGAAAACCCGCCCAGGGCATTCTGGCAGAATTCGGACTTTGCAATAACGTGTAGCAACTTGGCATTTCCCAACTGCCCCTGTCTCGCAAGTCCTGACAAGTGGGGGATCGTTTCCTCTCTTGCGGATCCATACGAATCAAAAACGTTGCAAGATTTATACTGGTACAGCAAAAATCGACTTTTAACTTTCAAAGTTGAGCGTGAAACCCTCTGGGCTCCATCTCGGTCCGGGACTCGATACGTCCAACCATAGTATCCATATGAACATGCAACTTTTGAAAATATGACCAATGATTCAAGGCGCCCCAGTAAGTAAAATCAATATAGGCCACCCCTCCGAGGAGAACGCCAACTTTGATTTATGCTCATATAGTGGCTACTCGTTCCGTCTCTTCCACTCTCATTCTAGGATTTAGAAACCTCGATACTCTCAATAGGACCCATCATGAGAACCATCCCCACGCCCATATCGCAATATCTCTTGTTTCAACTCCCGTCGTCTCTTTCGACGGGTAAGCTCTCGCTCTACCGTCCTCTCTCGTCTACAATTATCACTACATCCTGGGTACCTCCTCCACGGCCTGTCTTCCTTGAAACAGGCGGGAACGAGCGAATACATAAACTTGTCTCGACTGTGGCGATATTGGATGTGAATCAAGTTTGCGAGGGCTCGATCGTCCTTGTCAAATGACTCGGTTGTGGGTTCGTTTTCGCTTGGAGGTGACTGGCAACCATTTTGGCATTCACCAAGCACTACAAATGTGTCGTGGATTGACTGATCCATGACACTTGGTAAGCCATTTGCTTGTGTATCCTCGGCGGATAGTCTGCCGTCGTTGGCTGTGTTCATGACATGGTTGACTTTAACCTCTTGAGACATACCATCCAACAAGGTTTGCGACAAGACTGAAAGGACAGCTATATCCTACCTAGAGGTTGAGGCTGAGCTCAGGCGACTGCTGGAGGTGGAAAGCTGCCCCGCAATCCAGAAGCCATTACGTAATCGGATGTGTTCAGTGACTGGCAGAGTAGGAATACATGTTCGTTGACATCTAAGGATTAGCTTGTGGGGCCTATGCATTCTATGGCATATTGTCGACCAATTAAAAGTTACTGCCTAGGTACGCTCGACGATGCAGGAGTTGGCTCCGATTATATTTGAATTGTGATCAGGCATATTTGTGTCTGAATGGGGTCTTTACTGATTGGCAGACACAAGGGTTAATCGAAGAAGCATACTTTTATTCAGCATCATTTAATTTCGAATGCCACTGACAGCTCCTTGTTCTCCTTCCCATCCTACTATATTTGTCTTTCCGTCTGCTCCCAATATTTCTTGTCCGGCAATGGTATTTGAAGTGTTTGGCTGGTTGCGTAAATAGGTGACTTGTTACTGTTGCGACTGAACCACGGATAACCATGTCAACTCTGGATCCAGGAATTCCATCAAATTGAATAACATAAATGACTCAATTAACACATGATGTTTATGCATAAACAGTCCTGATTCAACGCTCCGAAGCAATTGTCGACGGCGGAGTTTATTGATAATTAGCATGGGGATCAATTCAACGTGGATTGGTTAGCGTTCAAGTGTCGGCTCGTGGATCTAGATAAAAATAGCGCTGTCCCATCGTGTTTATTCCCATCATGTTGCAACTGTCAAAAATAGCACACAACAGTACAGATATATTTTAAAGTTTTGCTCTGAAATCTCCCTTCTCTTCCGATATCCTGTTGCCCTAGCTCAGGATACCCGTCATGCCACACAATGAAGTAAGAACAGCTTTTTCCATAAGCATTGGTAGTAAATGTCTCATGGAGACTTACGAGCGTCATATCAAAATAGGACGTCAAAGGTCTGGAAAATGGACAAGACAAAATCCCACCGGCTTTAGTTTCGAGATGGACAGGAAGATTTCGGGACCCCGTCGCCCGAGCAAAGTATGCCTTGCGCGTCAAGGGCGACTTTTTTGGTTAACGACTATACTCATCCTAGTTACCTCTGCCAGATACGAGAAAGCAAACTACAGGATATACAGACGAACAAATATTAGCATTTGCGTCAGCGGCTTAATATTCAGTCTATTCTTTTGGGTCACCTACTCAAGTGCTTATTATAAATACGGGTGGTACTTTCTTGTTGTTCCCTTTGGCGTAAGTTTTCCTAACGTTTGTTAATTGAGAGCCATAACGATTATATTCTGATTCTTTGGACGGGTTGTGCTGGCAAATTTATAGATGACCTCGCTTATATCGTTCAGCTCGATTGTGGTTATCTATACTATGGGCATGCGATGGGGAAGCCGTTTCTGCTGTCTGATCATCTACGTCTATTTGACAATCCTCTACGTGCTCCCCAAAGTCGTACCTGCCTTTGATACACAGAATTTCGTGGATGGTACCGATATGCTCATGCTCCAGCCGATTGAACTCATGGTTACCTTTGTGTTGATTATCGGGCCCCATCTTGAGTGGCATTACAAAGCCATAGCATTGCTTTCATTTGTAATCCTCAGCAAGTTTATCATCTTGGGGGGAGTCAGACCGGATTTGATGATGAATGGCGTATTTCAGATGATTGGACAGATTGTTGTTGCTGTTGGAGTGTCACTACATGCAATGCTAAGGTAAGGTCAAGTCGGTGCATCTCGGTGCCTGGCTGTCAAAATGTCTTGACACTGTCTATTTCAGAAGGGACCTTCGTGCCAAGCACAATCATTTAATTTCAATGAAAGAAGAAGCAGAGAAGGAGGATGGCGTATCTGTAGAGGAATCTACCAAGATGCTGAGCCATTCACTCTTCAGTCTCCCCCCACCATCACTAAATCGCACCTCGAATGTCATCGCACGATGGACCGTCACGTTTGTACATTTACTAAGAAGCGGGTTTTCTTTCCTCTGCAACCAACATTTCAACGATCCGCAAAAGGAATCGGAATTTCAAGTGTACTGCTCGCGGATGTCGCAAAAAGAGCATCGATACATGTATAGCACTGCAGCATTATCCAGTCTTTGTGGCGCTCTGATGCAGCACCTTCGACATGGAGATCAAGCCTACAACATTATGGAGTTTGCCGTCGTCATACCAAGCATCTGTATTACGGGGGCCATTGTGAAATCTCTTCCGGCTTTTGGACCATTACATCCCAAACGTGAGCAATTGTGCTCTACGATCCTCTACCTTGTTGCGCAAATTGCGTCCATCGCCATTGCCCTTCATACCGCAAAGGACATGATCGACCTGGCCGCCGTAGGCGTGCTTTCCATACCAGCGAGAGACGCCTTCATCTGCTCTCTGATAGCGACTCTGAATCTTATCATATCCAGAGCGTGTATTGATGGGCTTCGAGGACGTTTTGCCTTTGCGTGCTGCTTGGTCGACATTGTGGGAGGCCTCATGCTAGAAATGTGGTTCAACATTATACACACGTATTTCTTTGGGCTAACGATTACGATGCTTGGGGTAATTGTGGGTCTGCTCATTCAACCCCGCGCAGAGAAAGATTTGAGAATCCATCACGAAATGTTGGCTCGGTATGGACGACATCTTGAGCTCAAGGCCGAAATAGAGAATGCACTCAGCATACCCCGGTTGTTTTCGCCTTTGACCAAGAAATCAATGTCAATCAGTCGCTCCTCTGGCCTTGAGGTTATCGAATGTGAGGTAAATAGATATCGCAAGGGCAGCGAGATGAAATAGAAGCAGGTTAACGATCAAAAAATGGTCTTTTTTGTGAAATAGCCGATTTGTATTTTATAGACGATGTGGCCCCATTATAACAAAAAACATTTGAAAAATGACAATTGGAGAATATAGAACTATTACCTTGTCGTCCATCGTCGTCGCTGTTCAGTTGGTGAGCGGGTAACGCGCGCATAAGCCACCAAATGATGACGCATGAAATGACTCAGTGATCTCGCTACCTTATGTTTTTGCATCTTGCAGAAATCTTTAGACGTCCAGCAAAATGACAACGCGCAGAAAAAAGCCATTCAGTCACAAGGCCAGAAAGGCTCAAATGCAGGAAAAGCGTGCCAGGGTACGGGACGACGACTGGACATGGGATGACCATCAAGGTAGATGCCATCCAACTGGTGGACGGGGGACTCTTGGGACTATGAGTGACTGTCCAACAGATCTCAAGTAACAGTACGCCCGTCCGCATTCAGTTGTGTTTTTATTCAATATGATTCTTATATGGAGGGGATCGTTTGATCTTGCTGAAGCTGATAGGGTAGATTCAAAAGGCCAGCCACGAGCAGAGCAAAGTGCCAACCTCACGGAAGGAAAAGGTCATGTAGAGACGCACAGTTTAGCACTCTCCAAGGAAGGACCTGAGATGACAAGGGATGGACCAAAGACTATGGAAGCTGGGTACGGAAAGGGGACACTTGAATCCGTGTTTGCCAAGTGGCCCAAAGACATTTTGGAGGAGCGGAAGAAAGCGAGCATGAAACCACTCCGTCGGCTACCACCGGTTAGAAATGCTAGACAATACGTTAGCAGAATCTTTGTTTTGCATTCTAAATTCGTTTTCGCAGACGTCACTGGAAGTTTCCTTTGAGGATCTCTATGCTGCGGACGCTATCATTGACATTCCCAAACGTCCCCCATGGAGCTACGCCGAATCAAAAGAAGCGGTCCAAGAGCGTGAGAGCAAATACTTTCAGAAATGGCTGGATGCCGTCTATGCCAAATATCCTGCTGAGGAGCTCAGTTACTTTGAACATAATTTGGAGGTATGTGTGCGAATGAGAATCAGTGGACTTGCAGCCCAGAACATAATTCCACTGTGCAGGTTTGGAGACAATTATGGCGTGTCGCAGAAATATCGTAAGTTGCAATTACCTGTAAAGGAATGATTACACTCTACTAAAAATCTTGCAACAGAGACATTATTTTGTTCATTGTTGACGTGCGACATCCGATCCTCCACTTTCCCCCATCTCTTTATGATTATGTCGTGAAAGATCTTGGGCGAAAACTTGTTTTGATATTCAATAAGGTCCGCAAAATGGCTATTGCACTCGAGTATACATTCAGAATGGCCCCCTCTCATTCAACCCCTTACAGATTGATTTGGTCGGCCAAGACACGCTTGAAGCATGGACAAACTATTTCAGGGCAGAGTTTCCTCAGATCAGTGCTGCTAGCTTCAGCTGCTACCCAAAAGATGGGTTTTTAAAGTCAGACTCTGCTACAGGTGCGAAGGCCTATTAACAATGTCCCATTCACATGTCTCTCATATTCCCGTTTGTTCTTCCACCAGCTGCCCTGAAATCCCGCGTCCGCCGAAAGTACAAGCGATACTACCGCGCCGTGGGTGTGCCGGAAGTATTACGCGCCTGCAGAGATACGAATCTGGTGAAGGGCGGTGTCGAGGTTGATTGGGATGTGCTTATTGATCGAGCTGAGGATGAGAGACGAAAGCGGGAAGAAGAGGCTAAGCGAAAAAGCGACGGGGAGGTGTCGGGGAGAAGAGGACGACGAAAACGGGAACAGTTGGATGCGAAAGATGACCTTACTGAAGATGAGAGCCAGGAGAGCGAAAATGAAAGCTGTGAAGATGCTGGCAAGTTGCCTACAAAGGATATAGTCACAGATATGTATTGACTTTTTTCAATTGTAGATAATATGGCGAATAAGCTAGATATCGAAGAGCACGAAGCAGAACCCAATAAAAACTGGGTGACCATTGGTCTAGTCGGTAAGAACACAGTCAGTTCTTTGTTGCAAATCCTGATTGTTGCTCACCAGCTGTCAATGAAAGGTCATCCGTAGGTATCGCACATTCGTATCCGCTTTTATAGCTGTACTTGATACCAGTTCCCATACAGAAATGTTGGAAAGTCATCGTTGATTAATAGTGTTATTGGACGCAAAGTCGTATCCACATCGCGCACACCAGGGCATACGAAACATTTTCAAACGATACACTTGGCCTCCGATGTAAGGCTATGCGATTGTCCGGGCTTGGTATTTCCCGCCATTGTACCCAAACCGTTGCAGGCAAGTCTCCATTTGCTTGCTGAAAATGCAGCGGGTCATGTGATTTTAACATGCTATTCTCCCGTGAAGATCCTTGCGGGGATGTACCGCATTTCGCAAGTTCAAGAACCCTACACGTCCATCCAATACCTCGCCGAACGTGTTCCTCTGGAGGAAATTCTCAAGCTTCACCACCCTGACCAAGACGACCCAGATACTGCATCCACGTTTCACTGGTCGGCGTGGCGAATTTGCGAAGCTTTTGCACTTGATCGTGGGTTCCTAACAGCGCGCGTAGCCCGTCCCGATGTATATCGCGCCGCTAACATGATATTGAGAATGTGTGTGGATGGAAGAATTTTGCTAGGTTTTAAACCAAAGGGATTTTCGCAGGGCTTGTGGAGGCAAACTGACCACAAACCATCTCGAATGGACAAGGATGTGGATCAAGCTGCGGTCATGGAGGAAGAGGATGACGAGAGCGAGGAGCAAGACATTCAACCAGAGCACGATGGTGGCGCCTTTGATTTATTGGCGGGAATGGATGAGTGAACGCTCACCGTCTAGCATTGCTCGCAAACAAATATGCATCACGAGGGAATTGGATTTTTTAATAAATACATTGCACTTGTCCTCCACTCGATCCAGTCGATCGTAGAACTATCATAAAATGTATCTGTAGTGCGATATAAGGGAACCTCCTTTGTATTCACTCGGCATGGGCACCATGGGATGGAGACGCTGGAAACTCTTGTAGCGAAATACATCTTGGTTATCTGTGGCTTTCGTTTCTAGACACAATGACAAGTACTGGTACAAACGTCTTTCCTCTAGTGAACGTCCTCGGATGCATCACAGCCATCGACAAGCCCTACGTTCAGGCAGTGGGCGAAATTTGATAAGCACTTGCGCTTCCTTGTATTCTGTTGCTATTTGTTAGTCTCGCTAGGTACTAATTCAATGACAGTGCTCTGGCACTCGACGTACTTGGCCGCCGTTGCCAACCGTTGCGGAAAATAAAAGATACGGGGGTGCACATGTAGCTACACGGTCTATGCCCAGAACCTTTCGCAGCAAGCATGCTTTCATAGTGTGGGCCAATGGAAAAAGTCCTAGATGGGCGTGCTTTGGGTCTAAAGCCATGACTCCCCGTTCAGAAATAGTCACAGATCGCCTGAATCGATGCCAAGATCCACACAATGAACAAAAGGCTGTTTGGTTTCAAGGAAGAAGATATTGACTCTCTTGTATCCGAAAGAGGATCTCTTTCAAACAGTAGGGCTTTTGTAACTCACAGAGAGCCAATCAAATGGACATGGAACCTTGGAAAGCCAGCTTGATACCTGTAAGCCAAGGAGTCCCGAAAGTCTGACTTTGATAGCATATGTGGTAATTGTCTTTTGTTATCGGGACTGAAAAGTCCACCGGGTTCAATCACTACAATAGGCCGAATGTCCCATTGTACTGAGCCCCCTCCGGCTTGGTGCTGGTCAATCTTTTTTAATCGGTAAAGTAAAAGTAAAGAAAGATTGTATTTTCCGTTACAAGTTCAAATGGGTGAGGGTTAACCAGTTTTCGAAAGCAGGAGGAAAAAGAGCAGAAGCACTTGCATTTGTTTATATTCCATCGTCATGCGATGGTTCAAACCACCCAATCGTAATTGTCATGCCGTGATCGTGTTCAGGGACGACCAGAATGATGCCATTTTCTTAAGTACGAGTAAAGCATGTCGGAACAAGCATCAGCACCTGCCCAGGACACAGCAGGACCCACTGATGCATCACTCAACAAGGCAGAAGCCAAGGAAGCCAGTCCCGCACCTCGCACCATAGACGTGGAGGCTCTTTCCACAACCACCTCCCCCCAAAAGCCCTCCCATCACCCCTCCCACACCCGAACCCTGCACTTTATCCAAAAAGCCCCCACGCATGTAGTTCCTCTCCTTCTCCACATTCACCACCACGATCTCCCCTCTTTTACCCCAACCCACTTTACAGCTCTTCTCACCGCCTTACAACCCGCTCTCACCTCGCCCCCTTCCGACTCTCTCGCAACCCATGTCCGATGCGCAGGCTTTCAGGCAGCATTCTACTTTCGACCAGCAGAGCACCAGTCAATGATGGTACGACGCGACGGACGGTTGTGTAAAATGTACGTGGAGAGGAGGATGGTGGTTGTGATTGTTGAAATGGGGGATCGGAAGGTGCCGGTGGATTATCTGGGGGTTTGTTATAGGAAGGTGGGGATCGAGGAATTTTTTGAGGTGGGTGGGTGAGTTTTTTCTTTCGTCGTTGCTTTCTTTGGAGAACATGCCTTTGGTCTAAGGCAGCGTATGTGAAAAACGGAGCAAATAGCGGTCCAGATCTATTACCACTATACCCTCAATAACAAAAAACAAACACACACATGCTCAGTATACAAAATCCTTCAGCCCATTCAAATCCACATCAAACAACCAAACTCCCTTGTCCGCACCCCCAAACGCAACAACTTTCTCGTTCGCACTCATCGCAACCCCGTACACCGTCCCCGGCACGGAATGCACCATGCCCACTGGCCGCTTGAGAGCCGTACTGTACAATTTAACTTGATTGTGAATTCCTCCTCCGCCGGCTAGAATGTACTTGTTGCCGTGTTTGCTGTATTGGGCCGAGTAGAGGAGCGTGTGATGTTTATTGTCGGGATCGACGGACCAGGGAAGGGTTTCGACGAGGCTGTGTGTTTTAAGGGACCAAATCTGTGTATGCCGAGTGAGTGTCAGGTCCGTTTGAAGAGATACGGATGGGCACTCATACCTGGAGGACATCATCCTTCCGCCATGACCCAGTCAATATCCTTGACCCATCCTCCGATACGTCCAATGCATCCCCGCAAATGTGCGGTCCATAGATGCTTGCGACGGAATGTCCCACACGAATATCCCAAATCTAAATGAATGCAGTTGTCAAATCCAATGCCCAACCGCGCGCATGCATTAAAAGTACGTTACCTGGATGGTATTATCCCAACCACCACTGATCAAACAATGCGGATCGGTTGGATGGAATTTTACCGAAAAGATACGATTGGAGTGCCCGGCTGTTTCAGCGGGTATACCTCCCGTTCTACACTTGAAAATCAGCACGCCCATCTTACAACACAATAATACGAGAAAAACCCGACTTACCCAGCCTTCATTTTCACAATCTCCTTCATTCCCATCCCATCATACACCCGTACCCAACAATCACTCCCTCCCGTTGCAAACCGCATCCCATATCCATCATACGAGACACAATTGGTCTGATTATCTGCTTCCTTTATCGTGGAAATGGCTTGCCCGGATGTAATGTGGTAATGCACCACATGTCCGGAAGCGTCTATGGTGATATTAGTGATATTATTTAATTGGCGTGCGTGGCGGTCAGAAAGTTGAAGGAAACGTACATGAGGCTGCAAGTACGTTCCGGTTCTTGTAAGCTGCATTTTCGGGACGGAAGGCGAGACCAGTGACTGGGAGGGAGGTCTCGAGGGGAGCAGGCAACGTATGTAGCGTCTCATGTGTCCGGACGGATATAATCTACGTTTATATTTCAGCAAACACACTTGTTACTCTTTGTCCAATTTTTTTGCGGGAAAACGTACTGGTATCCGCGCATCACCCAACCCAGCCGCAACATATTCATCGTCCAATGAGAATTTCACAGTGTAAACCTCAGATGAATGTCTTAGCGTTCGTTAGTTTCTTTTGCAATGTTTTAATTTATATGGAAGCATCAACATACTTTTGAGAAACTCGAGGCCGGATTTGTCCAACCGTAACCGATTCTCTAGATCCAACCAAATTACCTACCAACCAGTGTCAATATGCGTTACATATCAAATAGAACACACATTATTGGTACCTAAACTCGCAAACTTTTTTTTCCGCTTGTCCACTTTATTGTCAAGTGCGAGTGGGAGCGATGAGGCGCTGCCGTAGCTCCCTCGGCTGGATTGGAGGGTCGTCATGGCTTTGAGTGCGAACAACGTCGAAGGAGGATGATGGGGACGCGTAGGGTGGTGATTGTATGTAAGCAGCAGATCCTGGATCTCGCATCTTTTTGAGTAAAAGGCAAACATTGGTAGAGTTTTGTTTCCAACTTCCAGCAAACATGCATGGTTTACCAATGAGATTGCATATGGACGTATGCGATGGATAAGGACAAGTGTGCAGCTTTAGCGGTGTGCAGAACTGTTGAATTAAAAATGGTCTTGTATGGGACTCTCAAGTGTCACAGCAAAAACAACAACAAGAGATCAACATGGGTTATCTCAACATTAAAACATTTCTATTCACCACATTATAATAAATTATGAATTAAAAAAAAAACTCTAAACTGACTTTTTCTATATATTCTAAAATCCTGGTACAACCCATACTGGCACGGTTTCCTCCACCACCTCTCCCGCTTCCAAAACCATCCGCACAAGTACCCAATGTCTCACTCCCACTAACGCCCCATGAACCTCCTGCTCAACGCCCTCGACCTCTAATGCGCCCCGAGTACCAAACCCCTCCTCAGGCACAGGCAACTCTGTCTCGCCTACGACCCGGGATTGAGTCCACTCCACTGGCGATGGCCTCGTAAATGGGTTCAGAGTCGGCTTAAACCCTTTCTGAATGGTTTCTTCGATGAGGGATGTAGTCAGTGTGCGGATTCTATGTGCGTTCGTAAAGTGCAGGGTAAAATGAAGCGGGGGGCATCTGGAGGTGTAAGGGTCCAAGAAGAGTAATCTAGGTCCTGTGTATCGGATTCCAATGTTGTGTTGCCTTGAATCCCAGACAGGACTGAGAAGCTCCATCTCCAACTTTGTCGGTGCGCGATAAATGATGAATTCACGTCTCTCAACCGCCTTGTATCCCCCATTCTTTAAAACCAGCGTCGCATCGACAAAATATCGAATGGACCCGTCCTCTGTCATACAGGTTGCAGGACAATTATCCGGAATAGAGACAGAAAAGCCAAACTCCCGATCTGCCCCTTCTTTATCGTCTTGCGATGGAACCCACAACCACGATCGTCCATCCAGTATCATGCGATGCCCGTACACATGATTTTTGCTCGTGTACGTTCGCTCGACACCTCGCACACGTATCGAAATTCCTTGGAGTCTGCGAAATGGGATAGATCCATCATATCGCACGCGTCCAGAGAGTCGTGCCGGTGAGCGCTGGAAGGTATCTGCCTCCTGCATTGGTGCTTGAACGCCACGGAGATGGATAGATGGGCTGTCGAGGGTGATGGAAAAGACGTTTACCAACTTTTGACTCTTGACATTATGGTCTGCGTTACGGGTATAAGGGGGTGGTGCCGCAGATTGCTGGTATGCTGTGTGGCGTGTGCCAAAACTTGTGTAGGACGGGAGGACTTCGGTGATATGGGAGTCCAAAACGCAAGACATGTTTGAATATCAAAAAGGAGGGTGGGCATCCATTACTTCTTGGTATTTATATGCCATACTCGCTGATAGCTATCAGCCCAAAGCCTGTTTGTGTGAACCCACATCAATCTCATCGATCTACAAATGTCCCACTACGCAATTTTTTTTTTGTATTATCTAAACTCCACTAACGCAAGACAAAATCCAGATATCGATACACAGCCCTTGTTTAAAAATCCAAACATTCTTCTGGTCTGGAATCGTTTGGGATTACGCATTCGTAAGAAACATCGAGTTCCCTTGACGAAACCTTTCAAGCTCCGGACTTCAGACGCGCTTTGTGGCGAATGATTGTCGTTGGACGTGATGTCGGAACTGCGCTTTTGGGAGGTTTTTTGTTTGATCGATGTGGGCGACTCTTTTTTATTTTTTTATTTATTTTTCTACATTTTTGTTCTGGTTATGCGTAGCTTGACGTTAGAGATTCATGAGTCGGGAATTTCAGAAACTGCCAAAAGTTTTTAGCTGCCTACACCAAGGAAACTTTCTGGGTGCCATGACCTCAGCGGGCTTTGACCCTAGCTCTCGCGACTATCCCTAGTGTGTGCTCCCTGAAATTGGACACTTGATGCAGTAGTGTTGCTGTGGTCCAGGCACCCAGCCTGCCACTTACCTGCAGGATGTACCTACCGGCAGGTAAAAATATTACATGGTTTTCGAGCCTGTACGCACAGCAGAACACTTTCTGGGCTGGGGCGGCGAATGCGCTGACAAAAAGGTCGGTGCATCACGTGCCGCTTATCGCTGCGCACATGTGACAAGACTTTTGGAACACTTTTGAGGATCTGAGCCTGTTTTGAAACCTGTTTTCCAACCATTTGATTTTCTTTTTGATACCAGAACGATATGGGCTCAAGCGCATCAGCAGACAGGTCCGAAATGAGCGATCATCCGGTCATGGTTGAAAAGAGCGGTACCAACTCCGCTCGTATGGCAACCAGCGAGTTTAACTTTAAACAACCCAACACTGTGCCTCACCGAGTCCTCCAACCCTCGTCACCTCTTACACTCCCAGAAGAAGCCGAAGAAATTAAAGAATTCCATTTCCACATTTATTGGATTACGAGTGACCGCAATGCCCACGATAAGGCCATGGCTCTACGCAAACGCATCCTAGAACTCGTCGATGCAGGGTTTTTCAAAGTCGTCCCATTGAGCACTGTCAATGAAATTCCGCGGGGACCTCACCCAGTTGGCTCTTACGAAGTCTGGGTGCCATTCGAATATTTTGCCCGATTTTACTCGTGGGTCTCTTTGCATCGAACCCCGGACGTGTCGATCTTGATTCATCCCTTGACGAAAGAAGAAATTAAAGATCATACGTTTCGGGCTACGTTTATGGGACCTTCTATGCCATTGAATTTGAATGCTCTTTCGGAAAAGTTGGATCATGTGCCGCTTCAGTATCCGGAATTGGGATTGGGTTATTCTGCTCGCAAGTGATGTATCGTTTGTTGTATAGTCTGGTGGAATGGTATGGGTGACAGCACTAGCATTTGTTTATAGTACTTGCCATTTTAGGCGTCCTCTTCCTATTACTTGTTATAAAGGCCTGCCTCGTTATAGTTGATGGATTCATGGTGTCCACTTTTTGATCGTGATTCAGATGAAACCAAACAACCAGTGGTTTAGTCTTTCTAGCATTGCCACTAGAATTGCAGATACAAGCAGCCCCATCCGTTGCTTGATGGCACAGACCCATCTCAGTTTCGTAGTTACTTCATAATTCGACATGAAAGGATTTCCATGCTTTCTTGCGTTTAAACAGTCTTGGTCAACTCTTTCTGATCCTTTTTCACGCTGCATGCTGCTGTCATTTGAACGTAGTGTTACATATCGATATGCAATGGGCTTGGCAGACGTTTATGGATGTTAGACTTGTCCAGAGCATTTTCTTGTTGAGCATTCAGGCTTGCATGCCGGCGGAGATGGTTATTGGTTCACTGCACTCAAAAGGAAAACCGGATCACCCTGTAAAACTCACGAGCATCACACATCACAAAAATCTCCAAAACTAGCCATTCTTTAAAAAAATTACGTATTTACACTCTTGTTACTGTTAATAAAAAAAAACACCACCAAGGGAGAGAGAGGGGAAGGATGGGAGACCCATTACACCAGAATTAACCGAAAGTAGCAAAGGGGTATGTACACATCTTTCTGCCCATCCAATCCTGTAAACAACCATTCGCACAGCGAATGGACGATGGAAACAGATGGGCAGTAGAATTTCAAAAGGCGAGGAAAAGGGAAAGGGGCGGGTATCCGTCACATTGGGTGGGTGAAGTTCTCTCAAAAACAAAATTGTTCGTCTTCTTCTGGAATATCGGAAAAGGAAAGCCTAAAATACAGCAGTGAGATGGGTACTCGTCACAACTCGCATACAACATTCAACGTACTGCAACCCCATCTGATCTCCAGAGGACCGTCGTTCCAGTACAGCTTTCATCTTTTTCAAAAGTCGCTGTTCCTTTGTTTGTCCAATTCGTCTTGGCTTTGGCGGTGTTCCGTCGCTAGATGATCCGTCTGAAGGTACGACAGCGTCATTTAAGGAGCTTGTTGTGGAATGAGCAGAAGAGGAGCGACGGCGGCGTTTGTAGAGAGATTCTCCGTCTTCCTCCTCTGATGAAGGTGTGATGGAGCGCTTGAGGCCTGACCTTGGCCGCGATGGATTGTGGTGTACTTTGGCTTGGTGGGACTAGACAAGCACACCATGATGAGTTTGTTGAACCATTACCCACACATATACCTATGGGATACATACCTTTAGGTTTCCCAGCTGGCTAAACGCACGATCACAACCCTCAATTCCACAGGTGAAGGGCTTGATCCCCAAATGGAGCAACTCGTGCGTCTTCATGTTGCCCATTTGGCTGAAGGCCTTGTCGCATCCAGTAAACGAACACTGCAGACATGCATAGAGGAGCAAGAAAAGGAAGGGCAAGGAAAGGGGGGAGCACCGATATTGGGTTAGGGTACAGGTTGTCAAGTAAACAGCCTTCATGACTCGGTCCAGCCCAAATTCTGTCTTTTGGCCCATCTGCAATAGATGGGGGCGTGACCTTGCTCAGCTAGTCAACCCACAACCCCTCCCAGTAACCCGCACGGTGTATGTCCTGTTCTCTTTTTCTCATGCAGAGCAGATACGAACCTTGAAGGGCTTTTCGCCCGTGTGTTTGCGTTCGTGGGTTTTAAGATTCCCCAATTGGGTAAAAGACTTGTCACAGTCTGGGAATGTGCAGACCTGATACAAAAGGGTCAACATGCGTGGGCCGTGGGAAAGAAGGTAAAACTATAAAACTCACATAGGGCCGTTCTCCCGTATGCTTGCGCTATAGATATGGTGAAGGACATTGACAGCACGGTAAGCAACTGTGCATCACGAATTTGGAACGCACTCTTTGCCGTGTCCAATAGCGCACGAAGTCAGACAACGACGTGTCCCACATGGCGAAAGCCAGATAAAGAGCTCGGATAGCGAAAGCCATATGCCAGTAGTCTCAACAGCACAGCCGCATTGTTCGGCAGTTGCTTTTAAAAAGGGACTTCTTGCACCGTATGGCCAGTAACTTGACAGTGGACAACTCTGACATTTCATCTTGCTGCGCGACGCATTCAAGTGTTTTGGAATTTTTCCCACGCGCAGATACATAGTATTGTCAGTCTAACCCACCTGGTGAATCTTCAAGTGTGCCAGCTGCATAAACGTCTTGTTGCAGCCATCATAGTCACAGGAAAATACCCGTCCATCCGGAACTGAGTTTCTCCTCTTGCGCCCAAAGGCAGTGTCATAGGGCGGTGATGGCGGAGCTCCAGATGGGGCGACCTGATCCTCAATCTTTGTGTGGACAAACAAAGCCTGAGACAACAATGACACTGCTGCTGTCGTGTAGGGGAGCGAAGGAGCTGCACGCTGTGATGCTGTGCACGATACAGCTGCAGGTAAAAAGTTGCTCTGCAGTGCTACTCCAGTGGTTGCTGCTGCTGTGGCGTTGGCGGGTAAACTAGTTGTAGGTATATTGGCCGCGGCGGCTGCAGCGACAGCAGCAAGAAAGTCGTTGAAGGGCATAGGTGTCAAGTGTGTAGCCGGCAGTAGCTTGGCATAACCGTTCAGTGCCAGCGTGTTGGGTGTGATGGTTCCCATTGTCTTTGGTTCTTGTTGGACCTTGACGGACGCGGTCACGGTCGCGGTCCGGGTTGAGTCGGCAGGCTGATGCGGCGGAGTTGGCGGTTGCTGATGACGGCGACCTGTAGCCATCAACAAGAAGGCGTCAAGTTGCGCCTTGAACAAGGCCTGGGCGGCAACCGTCTCATCCTGACTGAGGAGCTTTGTTTCCATCTCCATTCCCTTTGACAGGATAGGATCCGTTTGAAACGTTGCAAGCGTCATCGTCATTAAATGTGCGTGGAAATGCGAGTTTGTAAAGAACGAATCTTGATCGTTTGAATGGGATTTGCTACTGTTTTTGTGATTCAACACAAAAGCACACTTGCGAAAACAAGAAACGACAACGACGACGACGAACGACGACCGACTGGAAAACACAGGAGGCGAGGGGGGGGCGAGGGGATGCGCACACTATAATATTGAATGATAATGTGATCAAAGCATTAATTTATACTTTTATGGATATATTGAGTACCATTCCACTTGCCAATGACTCTCCAATGACCCGCACAGATACAAACACGTCGCGTATCTTTTCTCTGGTTGCGTTGTCAGAAAGACGCGTCCAACACATGACTAAAGGACTCATAACACGTGGACTGTATTTGATTGGTGCATCATTCGTAAGATATGACGTCGTTCGACAGCGGCATGGCTTATCTTCCATTTTGGGAAGATTTCATGCCGTCGGACTTCGCCCCACGATCTTGAGGTTCTTACGGTTATTTCCGGACGTCCTTCTCCCGGACTTTTGCTAGGAAACAGGTCTGAAGACGTCTGGGGACATGGCCAATGTTGGAGGAGAGTGACAGGTGGGTTTCCGCAAGTACAATAATCAAAGGCATGCCTTGCGTCCGCTCGTCATCTAGGTGTATGGCCATCTGCAGCAAGTGCAATAGATATCCATCTCCCCATCAGGGAATATGGAATTTACTTTATGGAATACTGTGCTACTATCAGGCGGGCGAGGGCTTTTTGACGAGATCACTTTTTGCTCAGCGGCTGGCAAGGCTCAGCGCAAATGGGGCGTCAAAAGGATGCGCAATAACTGACCATTTTTGCGTCGCAATCACCCGACAACACGTTATTACCATCCGTCTCTCAATCGCACAGAGCTCTTGCTCGCCTATCCACATACTACCTCTCCCTTTAGCTCTCCCAACACAGGAACAATTGATCAATGTGCTGAATGATAACGGCTTTACCGAGATATTGCAAAGTGATGTGAAAAGGCCAATGTTTGAAAGTGCAATGCCATCCAACCCAGTCCGTGATCGGCGAACGCGGTCGAGAGTCCCGTGATTAAAGCGTACTTAATCGGAAGGATCAGACCTCCTGCCTGCAAAAAATGGGGCAGCCTTAATACCCTCCTGCCACCTCCTGGCAATTTACATAACGTTGTCCGATGACGACGACGATCAGGTACATTTGTCACCCACTCACAGGTACGCTCCCAGACGGTTAATGTAACAAGGATATGAAATAGTGTACTGCACGTCCAAAAAAGCGTCCATAGAGATATAACAAATGTGCAAGCCAAGACTCAAAAAGAAATCCCACAATAACACCTCATCACACCAGACCACATGTTTTTGTATGTGCATCTAATAGATCACAGCCCCATCATTGACACCAAAACAAAACGAACCTTGTATGCATTAAGAAAACCCCCATCCGTCGTCCAACAACGCAACCCCAAGGCAGGATTCTTCCCAATAGAAATGCTCGCAAACAAGTAAACAACAACAAGTCAATAAAATCAAAGCGTTCCGACTGAACGAATTCTGATGCACGTGACTGGCACAGTCATGTAATTACTTGTTTTTCTTTCGAATTTCCACCTCGCGACCTTTTTCACACTCCCTTCCTGTCCTCCTCCTGGGTTTATAAAGGTTCGTCCTTTTACTTCCCCTGCAGCTTTTTTCTTCCAAACGCATTTCCTTTGAAGCCCACGTACTCGATTTCCCTCAGCTTCCACTCAGCTTTCTTGCTTTCGATCGTCACGTCATTTCCACAAACGATCGTGCGGTCATCTTCAGCTCCCGTTCAGGAAATACCATGTTGAGCGTCTTGTCTTGCATATAGCATTGCTTTCTTGTCGGGTTTGGGTCTCGCCCTATCTCTCTTGGTTTCCCCCTCTTTATTGTTTTCGATATTCTTCCAAACACGGAAGCCACAAGCGCCGCGACGTTTCCGCTCACCCCCTGCTATGCTCCGCTCGCCTACCACTGCTATCACTTCCTCCTTCCCATCTTGCGAATCGGTTTCCTTCTCAACTTTCAGGTGAGTTTCCGCCGGATTCAGGGTCTCCAATAAGGAGAGACAATCTTGTAGCTTGAAATTTCTGTTTGCACCTGGAATGTCAGTGCTATAGCTATACATACAGACGATAACGACGCATTCCGCAATGTTAACCGCTTGTCCAAACATGCTCTAGACTCCAGTCCTCATCATACTTCCCTCCATGTTGACTTATAGGTACCACGCGGAAAAGCTTCCCAGATAGGCAGCCTTCCAATCGATATAGTTTCTGTTTGCCCTAAACTCTTGACGGTCAAACGCGCTCCAAAAGAACCACCCTAGCAGCCCCTTTGCGACATTTTTACGTTTATTATTTGACTGAGATCTCGTGTGTTTGGGAATGATCATCAAAGAATCGCTCGTTCAAGGCTTGAACAGCCACCTTTATAGCTCAACATACCCTAAACCTTTGCCTTCCGAAACTGCCGAGCAGCATACGCTGTGCGGATTTGAAGGCCCCGAAAAAGTCCTTGAAATTTGGTTTCGTCCTGTTAACGGGAAAGAATCCCCTATTCTCATCGATGCGCACCGTGCGGTAGCGCGTGATGTAGAGTCTCTGAGTGAAGACGATGTATCGGTTGGTGATGTGGATGAGATTGTCGATTGTGCGCGTCCCAAGCACGATTATCCGGTTGATGTCTTTCAGGACATTCATGGACGATGGCAGTATCGCCGGTCGGGTTTGAGGCTGGTGGACCGTGCAGTTTGGGAAGAAATGCTTCGGATTGTAAAGTGCCAGGTGTTGAACGTTGTCAACAACGAGTGCGTGGATGCGTACTTGCTGAGGTAACTTTCAATCTGCGTCGCTTTCAAAGGACAGAGGTTGACCGTCTGCTTTCATTAGTGAATCGTCCATGTTTGTCTACCCTCATCGCTTGATTTTGAAAACATGCGGCACGACGACGCTTCTTCACGCCGTCCCAAAGATTTTGGATATTGCCAGAGAGTACTGTGGTCTTCATGACGTCAATGCCCTCTTTTATTCTCGCAAGGCATTCTTGTTCCCTGAGAAACAAGTCTGGCCCCATGGTCGGTGGGGCGATGAGGTTTCGTACCTGGACAAACTCTTTTGCAAGGACGAGTTTGAAACAGCAGGCTACGTTTTGGGCAAAATTAACGGCGATCACTGGTGCCTATACATGTGCACGCCGCACCGTCTTAGCTTGGATCTCGACGGTGTCGAGTTAGCCGAATCATCATCCTCACACGACAGCGACGCTGGGTCCTCTATCAGTGAAGAAATGGAGGAAGAGGATGATGTTACCCTGGAGATTCTGATGACCCAATTGGATCCGGCTGCCATGAAGGCTTTTTGGCGTACAGCAGAAGAACTGCGTGCTGCCAAGGACGGCAAAGACATTTCTCAAGAGGGTGCTCAACGTGTTTACCACGCAGCGGGGATTGCAGGCATTTATCCGAAGTCCACCGTCGATGACTATCTGTTCGATCCATGCGGATACTCTCTCAACGGACTCTTGGGCCCGTACTACTTCACCATCCACGTGACGCCGGAAGATGTGTGCTCTTACGCGTCCTTTGAGACAACTGTCCCGGTGAAACGTTTCTACTCCCACATCCGTGCCGGATCGGAAAGTGAGTACGACACATTCGAAGATGTGATTCAACGCGTCGTGTCCGTTTTTCGCCCGGGCACCTTTTCCACGACCTTGATTTCGCGGAAGAGCGTTGGACACAGGCATGGCAAGACGGATGGGCTGTTGGAAGGCCATATTGGTGGGTTCCGGCGGCGTGACCGGATTGTGCAGTGTTTGGGCAAGTGGGATCTGGTGTTTTGTCATTATGATCGACAGGTGGATGGTACCATGATGAGAAAGGGAGCGAAGACGGCTCTTCGATGACTGATAGCTTTTTGGGGGGTTTTTTGACAGTGGGATTTTATGGATGATGCGGGGGGGGATGTTTTGACCTTTTCATCTTTTGATACGGGCACGTCTTTTGATATGCTGAAATGTTCTGGCTACTTGGTTACTTGACACTATCAATATACGATCGATCTGAAAGCAATTTTCATGTAGTGGTCTGGTTCTGGCGTCCAAGTTTGACATATCAAACCCATTGGAATGCCCGTTCACACTAAATTTGGAACAAACAGCAACAGCCACACAGTTTACCGTTCGAACCCGCTCACACGCAAGTATTTCTTTGTTACTAGTTACTAGATTTCCATCTTTGTCCCCATCTGTCATTGTACAATCCTCTATTCTCCAAAGACACAATGCAAGGATCAACACAAACCGACATGTTCAAACCAAAATAATGACAAATTAAGATATGCATTAGACAAGATGGTTTTATAAACCATCTTGTCTGTAGGCACAGGATTTTGCTCGTTCATTACGCCAGACGTTGGGGGTGAGAGGGAACCTTGTAGTCCAGTGTGGTGGGGTAATCGGCGGGTTACGCGCATGAAATGGAGACATGGGACGATAACAATTGGTTGGGGTCCTCGATACAATAGAGATAATGGATGTGTGTGGTATGAACGCTACTGCAATCTATGGAGAGGCATCCGTCGACAGAGACATCCATCGATCTGCCAGACGAGGAGAGGTATCCATTGATGGAATGGTTTGGCGGATCGTGGTGGGAGTTGATTATGATTTCTTCCAGGATAGCGGAAGCGGAAGTCAGATCGAACGATTGATGTGCTTTGGATTTTTAAGCGACCTCTGCTTCCTTTTTTTTTTATATATCCAGACTCCCTTCAAGTTGCCACGACTAGTATGTAGATAATAGGCTTTGGAGGGGCATGTTTGAAACCCTTTATTTCCGGCTAGAGCCAAATCACTGCTCGTGTCCTTGCGTAGGTGACCGTCGTGTATTCGGCTGCGGAGTGGGTGGGTTTGCCTCCTTTCTACTATGTACATCTATGTACATTGTACATAGTATTCCGTCTAGGTAGCCTTCATAGCGAGCCTGATTTCTTATCACATGTGCGACTATTCATCCCAGCACGATGAAGATATAAATCTGGATGAAAAATGGATGAATGGCTTCCATCATGAAGCGCATCTTCAAGAGAACGTAGGCCGACACCACTGTCTAAATATTCTTGGACAGCTCTTGGTAGAGCGATTCACCAAATGAGAGGCGCATGGAAAAATGTAAGTGCTCTCCTTGGATAGATGGAAAAGATGAGCATCAGTGATGTACGCTGCGATTGTCAGAATAACCAACCCGGACCGCCGTGATCCTCTTCTCTGTGGAGTTGCCAATGATCCGGGATGGATTTTCCTCTGACCATAGTTGAACAAGAAACCATATATATATATATATATATACCCTTTCGGGTTCCCATATCGTCTTGAGACTTCACCATAAAATGGAGATCCTGCTTCAGGTTTTGCGGAAATTGGTTTTCTTGCAATCTATGCAGCCTAGGAAAGTGGCCTTTATTTTCAGAACTGCGGCTCGGAGTGTAGGGTTACTTGAGAATCTTTTGTGTGTGCTTGTGGCAAAAGTCTTGCCGAGCGATGCGAAGGATACTCAAAAGGTTGTCGCAAAAGGTGTTTCCTCAGGCAAGGGTGAGTAAGCAACCAGCCTGCAGTTTAACTTCACATTGGCTCCATTCATTCCATCCGCTAGAATACTGTGCCACACATTACAACCTTCCAACTGCCCCGTACATTTTCTTCACGAGTCAGTAGCAGGTCAACCACCCATCCACCTTATATTTGCACCTCCTACGAGCATTACCATGGCCGACCAGGGGGCGGATAAGAATGTTGAATTATGGAAGATCAAGCGGCTCATCAAGAGTTTGGAAGCGGCGAGAGGAAATGGAACGAGTATGATTTCGCTTATTATTCCGGTGCGTTTCATGGCTGGTCCTGAATGGAGAAGGTGGTCAAACGTGGAAAGAGATGGGATAATTGAATGGTGTGGAAATGAGGGCTACAAGGGTCATGAATATTCCTTGTTGTCGGGAAACGACCTCTGATGAACTTATACTGGCGCATAATTTGGAACAGGATAGCGGCATGATAACAAACGAACGATTACACACCATTTTAACGATATCTTTCCTATAGCCAAAGGATCAAATCTCCCGGGTAGCAAAGATGTTGGCAGATGAATACGGAACTGCCTCCAACATTAAATCCCGGGTGAACCGTCTCTCTGTCCTGTCAGCCATCACTTCTACCCAACAACGTCTGAAGCTCTATTCCAAAGTCCCACCAAATGGTCTCGTTGTATACTGTGGAACTGTCGTGACAGACGAAGGAAAGGAAAAGAAGGTCAACATTGACTTTGAGCCGTTTAAACCCATCAACACATCACTATACATGTGTGACAACAAGTTCCATACGGAGGCACTGTCAGAGCTGCTTGAGTCGGACCAAAAGTTTGGATTTATTGTCATGGATGGTCACGGAACATTGTTCGGGACTCTTGCTGGTAACACTCGCGAAATCATTCACAAGCTTCAAGTGGATCTACCAAAGAAGCATGGACGTGGTGGTCAGTCTGCCCTTCGTTTTGCGCGTCTACGTGAAGAGAAGCGACACAATTACGTCCGCAAGGTAGCCGAATTGGCAGTCCAGTTCTTTATCACGGCTGATAAAGTGAATGTGGCGGGATTGGTCCTAGCGGGTTCGGCCGACTTCAAGACCGATTTGTCCCAATCCGATTTGCTTGATCAGCGTCTGCAGGCCAAGATTATCAAGGTGGTAGATGTGTCGTATGGTGGAGAGAACGGGTTTAACCAAGCCATCGAACTTTCTGGAGAAGTTTTGCAAAACGTGAAGTTCATCCAAGAAAAGAAATTGATCCAACGATACTTTGACGAAATCTCGCAAGACACGGGCAAATACTGTTTCGGTATCGATGATACGTTAAAGGCCTTGGATTTGGGTGCGGTGGAGATATTGATTGTGTGGGAGGATTTGGACGTGACACGATATGTTTTGAAGAACCCCCAGACAGGGGAGGAGATCGTTAAGCATTTGAACAAGGAGCAAGAGAAGAATCAAGACAATTTCCGGGATGTGCCTACAGGCACGGATTATGAAACAGTGGACAAGATGCCGTTATTGGAGTGGGTCAGTATTGTATATGACGAAAGATCCATGAAGAACCGGACACAGTCGCTGACAATTCATTTGACATAGTTTACGGAAAAGTATAAAGACTTTGGTGCAACCCTCGAGTACATAACGAATCGATCACAGGAGGGATCGCAATTCGTGAAAGGATTTGGTGGTATTGGAGGACTGCTACGATACAAAGTAGACTTCCAGCAACTCACCTACGACTCGGACGATGAGTACCTCAGTGACTAGGCCATGTCTCTGCACTGAAAGTTGGGAGCGGAGCAGGGGAGAGATAAAAGGTTTGTATCATGCTATTATGGTTTTTGAACTGGCTTTGGGACTTACATGAGAGATCTCAGGCATATCCGGATTGAACAAGTTCCCTCTATTGATCAATTGACTCGTCGCGGATCATGCCCCACACTACTTTAGATATTCTGACCTGTCGTACTGCTCCTTTGTCTGCGATAGAAGGCATTTTAGTTTTTCAGAACATCTGTCTCCCTTTCTGCGATATTTTTTGTTCTTCTTTTTTATTTGGGCTTGTTGGGCTTGTTTTCATCTTGTAGAATTTGGTGCTTGTGTCTGGGATTTTGGTTTGGGGTTGTTCAATATGATCGGTTTAATAGCTATAATGTGTCTGGTTTGGTATTACATGGTGCATTATGCGGTCTATTTGAAATTGCCAGCTCTTTGTGAACATTCAACTCGTCCTTTGAGAGAGGGGGAGCTTTCAGGGAGACATTCAAGCAAGGATCCAGTTCATAATTTAGATTTCTGCATCCAAAATGCTGCGATGTAACCAACAGATTTGAGCGTACCCATATCAAAGTCGACTGTTCGTCAAAGAACAAATCATTGTCAACAACATCAACGACGTCGAGTTCACAAAAGCTGTTCATTTATTCCCTGATCTATTCTTTACTACCGCGGTAGCGACTCACGCGCCCCCATCAGCTAATCCTTAACTCCGCACCCTCATTTTTGGAAATGCAGGCCCGGCTGGGGAGTATTAACACCTGAAGCAAAAACAGTATCCATATTAATAATTCACCGGCAGGGCAAATGGTAAGACGGTCCCGAGTTCATCGACAAGAGTTTTTTCGGCTTTCCCGTTGTGTTTGGGTAAGGCAAGCCAACTGACTTGGATCACTACGGAACCAGTCAAGATCAGATTTCAGGATGGGAAACCAATCATCTGTTGACAAGAACGAGGAACATGGTTTTGGGGAGGGGATGGAATGCCAATATGATGGACGGTCTGAGAGGGACGTGCCAAAGTCGGAGATGGTCTACCCTGATCCCCCAACTCCCGAGCGTGCATCTTCGATACCGCCAAATACTGGGCATCTCCAAAAGCCGCTCACTACGAGTACACCTGGTTTACACTCGCCGTCCAGTCCCGATGTCCCAAAATTCGTTGCCCCCTTCCACTTTTCCACCTCTGGCACACCCGCTTTGCAAACTTTTCCGTCCGCCCCCTTCACCTTTGACCTACCACCTCAAGCCCGGTGGCTCCAGCCGTCATGCCATCTCGTAAACAATCCACCCGCACTATCGCAATCACCCAAAGACCGGTCCCGATCTCCGACAATGCTTCCGTCACATCAGCACACTTGTTCGACAGTCGAACCGTCCACGTTGGCGTGTGTAGAAAAGGATGCGACGCTGGGAAAACCAAATTTGTTTGTGATGCTCAAAGATCAGCATGCCAAACAGGGGAGATTTGACCCCGCCTATAGCTCGTTTCCGTGTCGATTTATGCATACGGCGAATACCATGGAGGGATCTCATCAGATTAGTCGGTATGTTGAGACTCACGGAATTTGGGTAGTTGCAGAGGTAATGATGGGTTTTATTGACTGGTGTGCTTTATTTGATCGATAGGTATGCGCAATCGGATGCTTTTGTTGGGATGGAGCAAACAAAGGTGATGACGACCTCGTGGACTGAAGTGCCCAGAACGGAAACATATACCCTTGGAAATGGAATTGTGCTCGCGGGAGGGGCAAAATATCAGCGCATACAGGTAGAACATGCTCGTGGTTTGGTATTATGATGATGGTTCTGAGCAAAAGTAATTTTTGGGGGGATAGGGCGCATTCGGTACGGCTGTCAAAGTCGAAGGAATTATCTTGGCCGGTCTTGTTCCCCGTATGCAAAATGCAACGCCTTGGGAATGGGCAGACTCTAACAGTCCAGTCACGGAGCTCTCACCAGCCGCAGAAGACGTTAGCAATAAATGGACCCAAGCTGCTCCATCTTGCTTTACAAACGGTTCCGCAATGGATGCACCCAAATGCTATGTTGGATTTGTTGCGGTCAATGTCTTGCCTTCGACCGCCGACAAACCGTTCGTGTTGCATCACTTTGAGAATGGGACGAGGATCGGGCATCATTTGCAGTTGCTTGAGGGGGCGCATTTGGACAGCCAGATGGTCATTCATGGGCCTTTTATGTGAGCATCCTTCATTTTGATTTACTTCCAGGAACACAATGATTGACCTTTTTGTTTTGATAGTTTTAAGGGAATCAGACTGGGTTCTAATGCAATCATTCACGCAGACGGGGTGTTTGCGAAACTACATCATGCGAAACCCGGGACGGTTCCCACAGAGACAACTGGCAAGTTTGACCCAACACGAGCAGAAATCTTTTATAAGCACTTGGAGGCCATCAAGGCTGCCCAAGCACGAAAGGAAAGCGGCGATTCCAGTAAAGAAAAGAAGGAATCCAAAAAAGAGGAAAGGGAAGAAGATGTTAAAACGCCCGCACCACAACGAAAGCAAATAT
The DNA here is from genome assembly GCA_006535965.1 of Spizellomyces sp. 'palustris'. Classification (NCBI taxonomy): domain Eukaryota; kingdom Fungi; phylum Chytridiomycota; class Chytridiomycetes; order Spizellomycetales; family Spizellomycetaceae; genus Spizellomyces; species Spizellomyces sp. 'palustris'. The sequence continues at coordinate 178,318 of QEAR01000020.1, read as the reverse complement.
ACGTTGAAATCTGTATTGACAGGATGCTCAATCCCAAACTCTTTCGTTCCTCCGAACCCTTCAAACACCCCGCTCTCCTCGACCGTCCCAACACTGTCCGCACAGCCTCAAACACCGTCATGAGTTTCTCACAGGCACCGGGCAACCACGCACCGAATATCCCAACCATTGACTGCTATGGCTTCCATGAAACAATCCTTCCCGCCCATCTTCACACGGCCCTTCGTCGTCCAGCGGCATTATGCCACCCAAATGCCATTGCAGCGACCGAAATTGCGTTCGGCCATCTCGAGCGGCGGTGTGCGTATTGCGGTGTCACCCGCACAAGAGAGAAAATGGCATTATGTGGGCAGTGCAAGTGTGTTCGGTATTGTTCCAAAGAATGCCAAAAGAATCATTGGAAGAGCGATCATCGACGGTGGTGTGCAGAGGCTGCTGTGTTGGGTGATGGAAACCAGGTGGATACCAGTGTGGCTTCAAGTGCGTCGGTTGTGCCAAAGCAGGACGCTCAGACTGCAGAAGACGCAGCTTTGGATGAGATTGCAAGGTTGCTTGATGCGGATTTGGATTTCCCAGAGAGACCGTTTGAGGGTCCTGATGTTGGTGGCATTGACATGGAGCCGGGACTACCTCCAAGTGCATTCGACTCTTTCACCCCAGTTCCACCTCCCACTTTGGTGCATGCACCTCTTGCTCAACCTCCACCACAATCTGCACCGCAATCAGCCCCGCAACCTACACCTCCACCTTCAAACCACCGTCCAACACCGTCCAACCGTCCCACCAACCTCCTACCTGGCGTGCCCCTCTTCATTCCCAAAGACCCAGCAAACCCCAACTCTTTCGTCACCCTAGACCAAATCCGCGAGCATTTCAATAGACAGTACGCTGACCACGTCTCGATTGATAGTATACCTCCAACTACAAAGTGGGACGATTTGTGGGAGGTCATGTCGCGTGAGGGCGAAATCAAGTTTATGAAGTACGAAGAGGGAGAGGTGAAGTATCTGTTTTTTCTTGTTTTGCATTGTTTTATTGTGACTTTGCTGTTTGGTCCTGCTGAACATTGGGACTCACAACCATTTGCACCATTCCATCAGACGTCTGCATCCGTCCAATACGAAGAAGAGGCTACCGTCAGAGCCCTCATCGGCAAACCCCTCAAGCTGGGAAATACCACCATCATTCCTCGGGGTGCAGGCGACACTAAACTTGAATTCCGCAAGTCCCTTCCGAAACCCCTCATATCAGCCAAAGATTTCCTACAGAGTCCCTTTGCGCCGCCTGCGTTGCCTGCTAAAAACGCGGCAGGGATACGGATGCCGGAAAAGAATCGCAAAGCTGCTGCGACCAAGGTGGCTGCAAAGAAGACGGTCAAAAAGTGAGGTTGTGAACCTCTGTTGTGTTGCCAGTAGGACTAGATCAGTATGAGAAACGAACCGATAATGATTACACTGTAGAGATCGCTGGGTTGACACAAGCAGAGTAATACTGGTAGACAAAAAGCCAATTTGTCATTTTGCAAACCAATGGCACATTGTACGCCGTTCCAGGCAAAAGTCATCATGGGCACTTTGCGTTCCTCAAAACTCTGATCTCGTATTTGCCTACTACAGGCCATAATTTGGATGTGTTTCTTTCCATGAATTCACATCCAGAAGAGGCAAGAGATACGTTACCATTAGAGCCCCTGAGGCAAGATTGCTATTGTACTGCTGAGCGGCGTTACGCATAACACAATGAATGGCATATTGTGTCAGTTTTATAGACTCCCCGACCAAGCTACATTCGGCAGGGTCGCCAATACAGTTTTTGTGTGAGCCGCAAACTCTTTTCGGGTTGCATGAAAGGAACAGCGTTTGCTGACCAGGCAAAAGGATCATCCTGTGCACTCTACTCCTTTTAATGTAGCATTCTGCTGACAGACGGCGAACATGGCTCTGCAGTACACACAAAAGCTCCTTTTTGAATGGGGGATGATTTTTTAACCCTCTTGTCTCTGGAAAAAAGAGATTTTTGGCTGTACGAACTGATCTTGTCCAGTATATTCTGTTGAAAACGAGAATGCCACGCACTTGAAATTGACACGTTGCACTGTGCAAGAAAAAGGTGAGAGATTTCAAGGGAGTAAGCAAGATGAACTGTGTACCCTCCCCAACGCACAAAATGATGAGATTTCGGTGGTAAGCAAAACACACGAATCCTTCCAACCATGTGCAGAAAAGAAATGCGAAAGCATGGATAACTGCACATGTCTTACCAGAGCACCAAAAGGAGAGATTTCTTGTCGCAGTAAGCAATAGGAAACGGATGCAAACACACATCTTACCGAAACACCAATAGGCGAGACGTTGGTCGTAAGGGATCCCTTCTGTAGGCCAGGACACCCAGAATGGTTACTCTTGGAGAATGCAGGTTAAAACGAGCACGTTGCGGTCAATGGAGATTATGATCTGGGGAATCTCATCCAGCGAATTGCGTTCCGCGGTATGCGCCTAACCTCAGCAGCCCAAACAACTCTATCATTTGCCAAATTCCGTAAACGAACATGACAGATATGCCAACCGATAAAAGAAATCCTTTGCCACACAAAAAACCAAGTCAGGATCTCCACTTTTGCAATCGTGGCTTTGACCTCAAATGGCGGAATCGTTTTCCTCTGCAATCCCCGCTCTTTTGGCAGGTTCTTGGCGGAACTGTTTTCCTCTGCAATCCCTGCACGTTCGCAGGTTTTCTCTAGCTTTTTCAAAAGATTTTGAAGGACGAGTCGGGATTTCCGCTGCCAAAAACTTTTGAGATTCCATCCTACCGGATGCGATAGAGTGTTGCTGCAACATATCCGCAATCAAAAAAAAAGAAATTATGCCTCCGATGCTGCCGAACGCCCATATCGCTAAACTAAAAACAAAAAATCCACGCCAAATTTCCCGTATCGAGATCTATAAACGAGAAAAAGCTCACTAGAACTCCAAAGCCTTGAAAAACTTGAAACTTTGTTTCAGAAGCCCCTGATCGCCCAATTGTATCTCTATGCCGGTCGTGTGGGCCAAACGTGATATTTGCCTTTTATGGGTACATGAAACGCGGTGAAAAAATTGATTGTTGTGCATATAAAATGTTGTGATTCAGCAAGTTTTCAAAGAAAGGTGTTCCAAAATGGTGTCCAGTTTGTTTATTGTGGATCGTTGGCACACAACGTTGAATGGAGTAAAGGTCATGGGCAAGGAAGGGCGGGGAGATGAACCACATGGACATTATGCTCTCTGTGTTCAAAAGTGTCGGGAGGAAAGGGGCGGGGTTGAGTGGAGCAGACGGCGTATGAGGATCTACTCGTAAAAAGAGATTGTAAACAACACGCACCCGCGATACACCAAGTCAATAACTTCTTTTCCTTTTTCCATGTCTCACACGATCTTGTCCACAATTACCTTGCGAGATCCATTTTTTTTTTCGCCATGCGTCGGGTTATAGGCGGAGGTGTTGGCAAAGACGCGACAAGGGCCATTCCAAGATGTTGTTTGCATTGAAAGGTTTTTAATGATCGCAACACAATGCGGTGGATGATCATTTCATTTGATCAGCGACAACTACCCATTCTTTGCCTCCCCCATCCACCCACAGACGTTAACCGTTCTTTCCATACTACAGATAAGATGGGGGGTATCGCATAGACATACACTTGTAGGTATGCGTGGGTGGGGCTTGTTCCTGGTTTCGGTAAATGCCACTCGTTTTACAATAAAAAATACAATACCGAGAAAATGATGGAGAAATCGCAGTCGTGGCTGGTTGCTACTCCACTTTCTCTACTCCTTGGGCTGAGCGGAAACCTGTCCAAAAAGCATGAGATCTGACAGTATCATTGCAGAAGGAGCAAATAGCGAAAAACCAAAAAAAAAAAAACAAAACTGACACCACAACTGATACGCACATTTTTACTTCCCGTACGGAGCGTTGTTTTCACCTGTGCCATTGGAAATAAGTGCATTTTGGTAAAGCCAAGTTCGACAGGAAAATTGCGACAAGGCAAGGAAAAACAAAGAGAGACAAAAAGACAAAAAAATAATGTTAAAGACCAACTGGAAAAAGTTGGTTAGTGTGGCGTTTACACCAACGAGCGGTTTTCCACCTCGAGTGTAACATACCACTAGAACACATTTGGGGGTATCGTGCACCTTTTGACACTCGGATTTTTGATCCTGTCGTGTTTCGAGACAAGATACCATTCGTTTTAACGCTTGCGTGCAACGGTAGTGGACGGAAATCTGTCTCAGTTGCCTTTCTCGCTCAAATGCCAATTGGAGACTTTTCCCTTACCTGTCCACTGGTCATTAGGGCAATTGAACCTTCGTGCTTTGCAGTGCAGAGTGTGACGAGCCTTTAGACTCCTACCACTTGACATGTTCGCGGGAAATGCGGGCAGCAAAAGGGCATACCCCATCACCGCACGCACTATGTCTCGAAAGGAAAAAAAAAAGTCATCCACACGTTCCAAACACAAACTTGTAAGCCTCACAGCCTCTGAGCAATTGGGAGCTCCCCCAGATCAAAGACAATTCAAAAGGAGGAGGCTGCCGCGTGCTCCCCCCCTTCTCGTCGCCCACATCCCAACTCCACATCCGCCACACTTCCAATATTAGACTTTAGAGTTCCCAACTTTGGGAGACCTTTCATCACCCTTGTTCCTTGCTGCTTACACATTCATACCTTGTTCCTCCCTTGACCACCTCCATTATGGAATTTGATCTAGAGATCTTTGGTGGCATTGTTCCCATGCACGACTTTGACATGCCCATGTGCAATGAGGATATATCATCCTTCTCTTGCACGGCATCGGATACCACCGAATCTCTGTCAGACAGATCAGCATCACCGTCGTTGGAGCCTAGCTCCCCAGCATCTGCACCTGTTACCCACGACAAGGCCGACAAGGAAACCCTCCTTCGTTTCGATACCCTCACAGAGACAATCAAGGAAGAAGAGCCTGCCACTGGCATTTTTGTCGACAATATGATTGAGCTCGGCTACGGCAAGGTCGATACCCAATTGTGGGGCATGACCTACCCCGAGCCCGCCGGCGCCGCTTACTTTGAGCCCTATGGGCTATTGACACCCGTGGCTGAAAAGGCCGTGCCCTTTTTTGCCGACCAGATCCAGCAGTACCCAGTCGTCGAATACGATTACCTGCCCACTCCCACAGACGAGAGGAGCATGTCTTTCAGCTCGGCTTCCTCTGGTTGTTGCTCGGAACCAGAAATGTCATCGCCTGTTATGCAACCACGACAACTTCAGACACCTCCTCCGTCCCCTTCTTCTGGAAAGGCTACTCTCAAGCCAGATGAAGACGAAGAAGTAGGTTTGGATGAGAGTGTTATTACTACCGAGCCAACAGCAACTGTCGCTGCGCCCAAATCGGCTGGCAAATCCAAGGGACTTCGTGGTATCCCCTCTGATCAGTTTTTCGTAATGGAAAACGCTTTCACACCGTCTCGCCCTCAAAACTTTCGCCAACAACAGCACTTTTCCCACCCAAGCGTGACACCTCACTACCACCCTTACCAACCTGCAAGCAACGCCCGTACTGTTGCTTACCGTCCGGCGCCACTTACCATCTCCCCAACCGCTACCTACGCCTCAACGGCCGCCCCCGCCCATTCCACCTTGTCACCAAAACCATCTTCTCCCACCCCAACAACTCCCCTTTCCGCTCCCGCCCTCCCCACAACCATCGCCCCTGTGCGCTCCTCCAGCAACCGCTCCACATCTTCTCCCCACCCCAAACCCTTCCACTGCGAAATGTGCCCAGCATCCTTTTCCCGCAAGCACGACCTAAAACGCCACACTAGAATTCACCTTGGGATCCGTCCCTTCAAGTGCGATGCCTGCGGCAAGGTATTCTCTCGGCACGACGCCCTAAATAGACATGTCATCAAATGGGGATGCAACAAGAAGCTGGAAGCAATGGCAGTTGCCGCTGCAGCTGCAGCCGCCGCCGCCGCAAACGGAGGATCGCCCTTTGTTGTCTCTCAAGAGATGGTCAACATGGGATACGGCATGAGCATGGGAGTTGTCCCTCATCAAGGGATGGATGCCTATGGTTTGGGAATGTCCTACTAGATTAGAGAAAGAAAATCAACTTCTTTTTATAAATTATGCACAGAGTTGAAAGTGTACATAGAGTTTCCTGATGGACGGAGGTGGCTGGTTTATCCTTTCGTTCCTGCACACTATTTAGACATAGAGCTGTTGGGTTGGGTGGCAAATGTGCTGTATCATATAGAGCGAGACTGATTCTGTGAGATAGATACTAGATCTGGCCTTTAGACAAAGAGATTAACATAACACACTATTGAACACCAAATATCCTTGTGCTCTCTACGTTTTATTCTGGTTGCGGTCCCAGCCCGCCAGCAGCTTGCATAAAAAAAAGTTTCCCCATGGATAGATTTGTCAAAAGAAGGCTTCCCACATGGCGACAGATGGCAAGTTGAGCTTTTGCCACGAGATGATCATCTTTGACACGAATTCTGTTATTTGCATGAGGTTGGGGCGTTTTTGGGTGACGAGTTCGGAATAGAGTTCGCTTGCCCCAGCTCAGCTCCGCAAGCATTAGCCAGAAAAAGTCAACAGCCCTGTTCGTGATGTTACGTAATTTCGGACGTGGAATACGTGTCCGGATGGAACGCGTTGGGGGCTGCAAATGACCTGTCTGAAGACAAGCCCAGGCCGAATATATAAACCTTTCTTTCCTCCCCTCTTCTTTCCCGTTCTTCGCTCAAGACCAGGAGCCGGAAGGTTTTCCACAAGATCACCGTCTCGCAGATCAATTATCTCGGCGTCAACCGCTCGGCGGTTTGGCCCGTCGTCTCCATCGCAAGCGGTTGACGCCGAGATAAATGATCTGCGAGAGGGTCATCTCATTACTATTAACGAAGTAATGAGATGGGCTCGTGGCTGCACGTCTATTAAGGTTACCTTGCGAAGACGGTGGAATACACCAAAAATCAAGACACGGGAATGCAGCAATGCGGTAGACATGCTTTGCGATGGGTACGGGACGCTGGTATGATCAATTGGTGCATCAGCGATGGACCTACCCGTGGGATACCCGAACCTCTACTGTTATGACGTGCCCGGCATCCAAAACAAATTCGAGCTCGACAAGGAGATGCTCGACGCTGTGAGCAAGTTGCTCAGAATCGGAAACAGAGCAACATGGTTTTCATTCTGGAGGAAAACATCATTCAACGAATCGCATCTCCCTAGATCTCCTGCGAACATGTCAAAAACCGTTTGGATCAAGACACCGACCCTTCCTTCCATATTACGGCTCGGCTTCCTGTGCTGCCCAACGAAGCCATCAGGACACGCTCAACCAGCGCACCTATAACTCCGGTGTTAAAGAAGCCCAAGAGCGGTCGTGGACGCACTAGTTCATGACCCTAGTGATAACGAATGCCTATTGTACTGTCCTATAAAGTGTATTCTAAGTTGGGCTGCAGGCCTGTACCTTGTAGGGTAGGAATGTTCTTTGTTCAGTTGTATAAAAGTTAGTCCCCGGTATACCCGTAAAAATGGATTCATGATATATGGTTATGGATTCTTTGTGGACTGTTTGGTGGATTGCGTGGAACAATAGGACGTTACAGTGATGCATTCACAACTGATCAAAAATAAAGAAATCTCATGCAAAAAACACCTTTTCACAAATCACATTGACCTTAATCCTGAATCTCCATTCCCTCTACCTCACCACCCGTCTGTCCCTTCCTCTCACCAGCTCCCACAACGGTCACACCAACCCCGCGTTCCCAGTCCTCCGAAACATCAAAAACAGGCATCGGGTAATCCGTCACGCGAACGTTTTTTTCAGTTTCATCGCTGACAAGTGTGACAAGGACAGTTCTGTCCACGTCGACATCAATGGAGAGTGTGATGTGTTTGTCCTGAGTTGGGAGGGGTGTAGAGAGCGTTGCGAGGAGGTGACACGTCTTAGGATCCGTCGTGTCGCCTTCGTAGAGTTTGACAACTGCGATGGGTGCAGGAGGTGTAGAGGTTGGAGGAGTGGTGGGGGGCATGGGGCGGAGCGTCACGGTTGTTTGGGCTGGCAGGGCCGTGTTTCTTTTTAAGAGAGTTTTGATGGTGTTTGTGGTCGTGTCGAGGATACCGAGGGAGAAGGAGAGCGAGTCTATTAGCAGACTTTTTGGAAAATGGATGAGTGTTTTTTAAGAAACGAACACTGAAAGCGAACGTACTAGTTTGTAATATTCGGACTCCGCATGCCGGACAGTAAGGCCGATTCAACGCCTGCACCGTAACCTACTGCCTGTGCCCGCAATCATTTGACCGTTAATGATACCGAACGCATGATGAAAGGATAGTATGCAAGGTGACATTAACCTTGTGTTTATCAATAAGTGCAAAATCATATATATGATTTCCCGGAAAGAGACTTGAGATGCGGTCTCGAAGCTAAACGAGAAAAGCCCTTGTAAATATAAAAGTTGACGTTTCGAAAAATAGGAATAGAGCGTACTTTTGGAAAATGCGATCCACCACCAGAGAGGACTACATTGCTTATTTTCGAAATGTCCATTTTGGCCTCCACGAGAACCTAACAAAACACCCAATACAATATCCCTTTGAGTACTATCTGAGTGGTATGAATGAATGAGAGAATACACACCTGTTGAATGGGGCCGAGGCACCGATCAAAGAAATCTGCGCAAAGTGTCTCGAGGAGCTCGCGTGTCATGGTCATTGCATACCTACACGAATAAGTCGGTGAACGATGGAATATGGGATGGGTAAAGAGTAATGCACATACGCTCCAGAGGAGAGATGGATAGTATGCGAGATACTATCAGCGGTAGACAAGGCTGTATTCAAATGTATGAGTCTAATGCAAGAAAAAGTGTTGGAGAATGGCAGGGGTTTTATTACCTGTTTTAATTTTCTCTGCGCCAAAGCGGAGAGAGAGCAAGTCCAAACTGGTAAGTTTCCTATTCGATTGCTTTGAAAGATCCTAAATTAATGTGTTAAAAGCATTGTACCGATCAAAGAATGGTGTGACAGAGTATTACCTGCACAAAATGCATCAAAAGTCTCACATCCACATCTGCGGCACCAAACCCCACATCTCCAGCAGAAGCCAGCACTTCAAACACTTCTTCATCAATGCCGACAACCGCACAATCAATATGGGCTGCACCGAGGTTAAATGATAAGACGTATTCAGTCACAGAAGTGGGATGAGCAGGCCGGTCGAATCCAAATGCAATGGCAGCGGCTGCTGCGTTGCTAATGAGACGGGCATGTTGGAACCCGGCTTGGCGGGCTGCTTCCTTTGTTGCGTCTCGTTGTAGGAGGGTGTATCCTGCTGGGACGGTAATGACCGAGCCGGTGATGGGGTGGCGGAGGGCTTGTTCGGCGTTTTGCTAAAGTTGTGATGTAGGATCGGTAACGAGGTGAAATAGAGATGATGGGGAAGGGAACATACCCTTGCGTAGGTAAGAAGGATAGCGGTGAGGTCCTCGGGCCTGTAGTGTTTCTGTCGGCCGTCGTGCTCGATTTCGACGCATACCTATAATATGCAGAGCATGAGCCTAATGCGTTATTTCACATTTCTACATCATCCGACAAGAGAGATTATGCCGTGTGCCATGTGTCCATGCGCCAAGGCATCGCTGGCTGTGCGAGGACACAAGAGATGGTGCTACGGACCGTTAAAGAAAATACCTTAATCCTAATTCTAATCTCGCCCGACTTTTACTCTAGCCTAACCCAATCTTCAACATCTAACCTACTGCAAGCCTAGCTCAAAGTGACTTACCCTCGCGTACTTGTCCTTGACCAACCGATAAGGTGCATACCTCTGATAAAATGCCACCCGCTCATCATCAAACTTGAGTCCCACCAGCTGAGCCCAAGAAAAGACAGTTGCCTTTGGATACTTGAATAACCACCTCTGAGCCTCCTCACCAACAACAGGATCACAAGCCTTGCGTCCGGATTCAACGAGTTCAATGTCATCGGGGAAAGCAACAAAGCAGGGCGTCTTGCGCTTGTCTCGCTCGTTGGGGACAAAGCGGACGGTTTGGAGATCTGGATGGTACGCACACAGACGGAGGAGGGTTGTGCCCAAGTCTATGCCTATGTAGTGGCTTCCGGGGGGAAGAGATGGAGAGCGGGAGCGAATAGACGGTTCGGGGGATACAGCCATGGGCTCTCTGCCTCGTTCATCACCACGTTCAGCAGGGGGTGTGGGTGCGGGCATTGCGGTTGGCATAATGGACGATAGATGTTCGTGATGTAAATCAAAGCAACACTAGAGAGATTGAGCAGCGTTTGCAAGATGAAGTTCACTCTAGACAAAAGCAATCGACTTGAAAAAGTAATTGTATAATTCTTTCTGCACACGAATAATCCAAAGGCACTCGATACAGCAGATATATAAAGGGAAACAGCAAGAAAAACGGACTACATAATATCAACAGAAAACCGTGGTAGACCCTCAAGGCCATGCCAACGAACGGACCCGTATGTGTCATGCAAATGCTGACCCTGCACAAAAGGAGGGTAGCGGCATAGGCAAGCCTGCACAGGCAAGAACACACTGGGCAAACGACACGGCAAACGCGCGCTACCCTTCAAACCGACAGCTGACAGAGTGACGCGATGTTACCCACTTTTGAACGTCAACGGGCCTTTGGTTCTTGACCGCCCTTTGATTCTCCTTCAACGAAAGGACCCAAACGCTTCTCGTAAGTGTTTTGTTGCGTCTCCCAATCCAATAACAGTTTCTGTTCCAACACGAGAAAGTTTCAATGAACAACCGTCCAAGTAGATGCTCAAACACATCTGACATTTCGTCAACAGTTCCCGAACCTCCCCCATCCTCAAACACTCCTTTAGCATGCGCATCCCACCCTTCTAAAACAACCCGAAAACCACAGCCCATTTATCACACTTTTACAAATGCTCGTCATCCTTACCGTTATCCTTACCGTGCAATAAAAGTCCCTCCAGGGCATCCATCACGTGTCGAGTTCTTTCACACGTGACTATCTATTGTCCGATTGGACAGACGCCAAGGGCGAGAAATTGCGATTAGACATGACAAATGACTTGCACACAGCCCTCTTTTATGACCTGATCTTGGTTAAGTAATACGGATGTGGAAAATCTCCGCTTCTTCCTCGTCCTTCTTTTTTTTCTTGTTTCGTCCTTTTTCTTTTGCCCGTTTTTTGTTTTATAAAAGGACACTTGCTTGTCGGTTGGACTTTTGAATACCTGCCTTTGAACACATCTGCCCTGCCGTCAACACTTTTGAGCATTATTGCGACAACCTTGCAGTTCCATTGACACCCCCACATACACACATTGACATGTCCATGTTCTTTACTCGCCGCTCGCGCTCTCCCGTCCTCCCCCTCTTTTCATCATCATCATCCTCCACATCACGTTCAACATCATCATCACAAGAACAATCCGCGGTGGAAATGGTGGATATGTCCTTCATTCACAAATCACACACGGCTGGATACCTCTTGGAAGACGCTTCTCCTACTCCCGACACGGCTTCCGATGACTCGTTCCTTTCGACAACGAGTTCCTACATGTCAGATATGCACATTGACGAAATAGAGGATGGCCTCCCCAACGTCATTCGCGAAAGGTCCCTTCCTTCACCACCTTCGAAAAGACGTGTGGTTCAGTCCCTCAAGAGTGTCTTTGGCATGATGTAGTTGTTTAGACATCTGGATGACGTTTAGACATTTTGGAGGATATGGGACATGTACATATAATATCGGTGGTTGGTTACATTTACTATTGGTGGATTATACGGAAAGTTTCAAAAGTCATTCTAATAGAGCGTATTGTAAAAGTCTCAAGTTGATGATTGTTTGCAATCTGCAGAGTTGAATGAACGCTGGTTGAACCGCTCCGCTCCGCTATCATCAGTTATGCCCTCATGTTTTGCCCATCACGCTGCGCTTGTTAAGTCGCCAATTAGGTAGCCGTTTAACTTGCCGTTTAGGCCGTCGTCGGGCCGTTGCAAAAAAAAGGTTTCAAAGTTTGTAGTTCCGTCAGACCATTTTTATCCAGCAGCGCAGCTTGAAAGTCAGCTGTTGCTCTCATGTGACCTTTGCCTTCATTCTTCCATTTCTGGGCTCAATGAGATCATGTGACTAGTTATGATTTTTTTTGGATAAAGCTCACTTTGTCATTCTGCATTGTTGATCGTTTGGACGTTTGCACGTTTTCAAGAGCGACATTTGACCATCATGGCCGCAGATTCGGTGCAATACCATCTCGAACGGATGGTGCCCGAGTTGGAGGACCTCCAAGAACGAGGCTTCTTTTCTGCTGTATGTGCTTGTTCTATCGTTTGAATGCGACCAACTGAATAAACACCCAGTCTACTTTAACCAGGCGGAAATAAAGTCCATTGTCAAACAACGCACAGCACACGAGTACCGCATCCACCGCATCATCCCCCTCAAATCCGACTTTCTCCGCTATATTGCTTTTGAGGAAAATCTAGAGCGCCTGCGACGAAAACGAAAGCGACGAATGGGGCAAGAAAAAGAGGCAGCATCGCATGGAAAGCCCTCTGATCCCTTCGAGCAACCACAGAGCAGTTTATCTGACTATAGTATCATGCGAAGAATCCATGGGCTGTATGGAAAGATGCTGAAAAAGTTTAGCGGGGACACCTTGCTGTGGGTTCAGTACTTTGATTGGTGCAGTAAAGTCAACAGCTCAAAGGCACTCGGGAAAAACTTTGCCAAAGCAATTCAGCTACATCCGACAAAGCCCACATTTTGGGTCATGGCTGCTGCATGGGAGTTTGAGCAGAATGCAAATATGACGTCCGCACGCGTCCTATTGCAGCGGGGTCTGAGGATTAATCCGGAGAGCCAGAAGCTGTGGTTGGAGTATTTCAAGCTAGAATTGTTATGGATTGAAAAGATTAAGGAGAGGAGAAAGGTTCTCTTCAAGGATGGCGTGCCAGGAGGGGCGACAGATCCCGGTCAAGATGACTCCAAGGACGAGAGCAGTGAAGGCGTTACCGTTCCACAGCTCCAGGAAGAAGCACATCTTTCCGCGACATCACTTGAACGCGATCCAACCGTCTCATCATCGACCACCCAATCCTCCGACACAGCCGCTCTCTTGAAACCCACTCTCACTGCAATGCAACAGACCCTCCTCAACGTTCTTATTCCCCGGGCAGTGTACCGCAACGCCATCAAAACCATCCCAAAAGACTTTGACTTTCGCATCGCCTTTCTGGGCATTTACAAGGAGTTTGGTGCCGAGACACTAGCGGGACAAGAAGAAGTTTACGAGAGTTTACGTGAGGACTTTGGCGATCTCCCTGCTGCACAAAGTGTGTTGGCGGAACGGCATGTCGATGGAGTTGATCCCACCGATCCAGCATTTCCCGCTGCGCTAAAAAACGCTGTCCAAGCCTTCAATATTGCTGTGGAGCAACTCCCATCGCCAGAGATGTGGGAGCGGTATGCAGATTTTTTGGCAACCTCCCTATCACGTGTTGAAGAAGAGCATCTGGTGCGTTTTTTACATTTAGTTTATACATGACATGTCAACTCACGTTGTTCTCATAGACCAAATATCTCACCCGCCTCCTCCTCAAAACCATCACCAACGCTCACACTCACCACCTCGCCACTGAACGCATGTACCTCACCTGGGCACAACACTCTGCGCCGCTACCCGTCCTCCAAGCCGCTCTTGAACGCCTCCCCGGTAGTGCCCAATTATGGATATCCACCATCTCGCACAGCAAGGACGAAGCCAAGCAAGAACTCTACGAAAAGGCTATCAAAGCCGTCCAAAAAGATGAACAACACGTCATTTGGACGACTTACTTGCAGTCGCTGACTCAAGACTGGGCTCCTCCTATCACGCCCGACTCTGACGCTCCCGATTCATTTTCCTCCATCTCCGACCAATTCACAAAAGCCCTCTCTATCCTCTCTTCGACCCCCCATGAAGACACTATTCTATCCCTTCACCTCCATTTCGCACGAGCTGCGGGACTAGGGCGTCTTCGAAGTGTTTACGACCGTCTCATTGGCACAAAGACTCGCAGTACGTCATTTTATAGGATGTGCATCGCGATGGAAACTGAGGGTGCTAAACGGCCAGTGTCTGTTGATATGGACATGGTGGCGAGGGTGCGGAGGCTATGGGAAGGTGCACTGAGTTCCAATGTGTCCAATATAGGTAAGCCCTTTGCTAAGGTCTAAATGGGATAGAGTACTGATGGAATGTGTGCGTATCTACAGATACGTGGCTAGATTACATTCATTTTGAAATGACCGTCCCAAAGGACTTTGTTCGTGCTGTTCAATTGTATTGGAAGGCTACCAAATGTGTTAGTGATCAGGAGGAGTTTGTGAGACGGTATGAGGAGATGAAGGGCGGTTTGTGAATTGCGTATTTAATATACTTTACGAGTGTACATGTACGTCCTATTTCTGGTTGTGAATTTATTGCCGATACGTGTGGGCCAGCCTTGTCCTGCATCCAAAAGATGCTTCCCGTACGTCTAAAAGTAGGATTCATGCGCTGCTTCATCATACAAGTTGGCGCTCACCAACAAGCGTGTTTTGCATCAATCTGAAATGTACAAAAACCATACTACGTTTCCTGACATCTACTTGCGATGCAGTTGTCCTGCGGGTTTTTGATGTTTATATTGCGTGAATGACAAAATCTTTTTTGTCCTTTTATTTTAACATGTCACTACTGCTGTTGTGACTTGCCGTGCGCAGGACGGGATGTGAACACTTGTCCTGTCACGGCTTTGCACGCTGTCCGTTTGAGAGATCACTGGCTTGAGGGCATTGCGTTCAGAACTGCGCAATTCTTGTCCATTCTTGCAAAAAGAAACTTGGGCAGTTTTTCAACAATGCCATTACTCGCCATTCAACAACTTGCTCTGCTGCTTGTTCTTTCTTCTGCTCTTCCCCCCAATGAGTTTCTGTTGACAAATAAGAAAAAGAAACTCGTCGAAAGCTCGAGATCTCTTTTTCAAAAGAAGTCGCCAACCAATCAAAATGACAAAAAAACGCGCGTCGAACCTTCTGGCTGCTCAGTCAGACTTCAGGTTTTTTTTATTATCCGGTATTTCAAAGGACGAGATTCTGCGCAATCTTTTTGCGGTGACGGGTTTTTCGTTTTGTTACTGGAGGCTGTTTGCGTGAACGTCATTGTCGTTGTCGTCGTCATCTGTTGAGGTGCTTACTGGTGAGTTGTAAGGTTGAATGGGGAGCGGCGTTGCTAGGGCAAAGTTGGAGGTTGGGCGGTGTCTATTTTTTCCAGCGAAGCAGTCCTAGATTGACTGGATCTATTGTGTACTGATCGTCAATTCCTGTCCGTGCAAAAACAGAGTACGTTTTGGGACACCACTTTCCCACACATAAAACAACCACACGAATACCCACATTCTACTGCGCAACAACCGTTTGCCATGGTCAAGGACACAAAATACTACGACCTTTTAGAGGTTGCTCCCGGCGCTTCAGAATCAGAGCTTAAAAAGGCTTACAGAAAGCTCGCTCTGAAATACCACCCAGACAAGAACCCGGATGCCGGAGACAAGTTCAAAGACATTTCCCATGCCTACGAGGTTCTTTCCGACCCGCAAAAACGTGAAGTGTACGACCGATACGGTGAAGAAGGTCTTCAGGGCGAGGGAGCCGGTGGTGGAATGTCACCCGAGGACCTCTTTTCCCACCTCTTTGGCGGCGGTGGATTCTTTGGTGGCGGCGGTGGCAGGTCTCGTCCTTCTGGTCCTCGCAAGGGCAAAGACATGGCCCACGCACTTAAAGTCTCTCTAGAAGACCTGTACAAGGGCAAGGTGTCTAAATTGGCATTGCAGAAACAAGTTATCTGCCAAAAATGTGATGGAAAAGGCGGAAAGGAAGGAGCGGTTAGGCAGTGTACAACATGTGGTGGACGGGGTGTCAAGATTATCATGAGGCAGATTGGACCCATGATTCAGCAAATGCAACAGACGTGTCCAGATTGTCAGGGAGAGGGAGAGGTGATCAACGCAAAAGACCGTTGTAAGGGATGTAGTGGAAAGAAGGTGATTTCAGAGCGCAAGGTACGTTTTTTCGAGGAAAGGTCAGCCTTCCAAGCATTTGTTCACATGCACTCTATAGATCCTCGAAGTCTATATTGACAAGGGCATGCAAGACGGCCAAAAAATAACTTTCACAGGTGAAGGTGACCAAGCACCTGGCATCATTCCTGGCGACGTGATTATCGTCATTGAAGAGAAAGAGCACCCCCGCTTCAAACGCAAGGGGGATGACTTGTACTATGAGGCCAAGATTGATTTGTTGACGGCATTAGCGGGTGGACAGTTTGTGATCAACCATTTGGATGATCGGGCCCTTCTCGTGAATATCTTACCTGGTGAAGTGATTAAACCTGGGGACGTGAAGGCTGTTTCTGGAGAGGGTATGCCAGGGTACGTATCACGTGTGTATCACTTCAGCCCTATTTTTTGTAAACTTACCCATACATTTTAGGTACAAACGTCCCTTTGATAAGGGCAACCTGTACGTCAAATTCGACATCAACTTCCCACCCCCCAACTGGGCCGACCAGTCCAAGCTCGCTCTCCTGGAAAATGCCCTTCCGACCCGTCAACCCCTTCCCCCCATCAAGGGCAAAGAGGTCGAAGAAGTTGTCTTGTCGACCGTGGATCCGATGCAGCAATCGAGGGCGCATATGAATGGGTCTGGAGAGGAGGAGGAAGAGGAGGGACATGGACCTAGTGTACAGTGTGCTCAGCAATAAGGATGTTTGATAATGCGTACGTGGATGGGTGGAGTGTATGGGTGTGTTTGAGGCGTTTATTTTTTTGATATATGTAGAGCTCTTTTTTGCATACGATGCGAGTACATTTGCTCATGTGTTACTGTTGCATGACATGTGGTTTTAAGTTTTGTTTGTGCAGTGGCGGATCATGCAGTCTGAGTGGGGGCGGGCGTCATCAAGATGCGTTCTGAAAGTCGGTATTTTTTTCCTTTATATGGTGGTATGGTTGAGTATCGTGATGATCGTACTTTTCGTCGTCCTTTGTCGCCCTACGTCGCGCCATCTATCCGCTTAATAATATCCCGCCTGTCGTACCTCTGTACTCACACTGTAGCAGGAACCAACTTGACATGTAACAGTGTTCTGGTCAGAGAGTTTTTTAAGCGTCTAACATACTGGCACATTCTCCATGACGTACTCGAACGCTTGGGTAGTGGATACTCCAGCCCAACAAGGGTGAGAGCGATCAAAGTCTTTACGTGCTTTGTCTTTCATATTCATATCGTAATACTAGCGCTAGAATAACGGTTTTACGAGTATACCCAGTTTGTTGTCTCTCGGCACTGGAGAATGGAAATGGTTCTACGCAACAGCTCAAGAAAGATGCGTTTCGAATATTCAAGTTCCAGTGCAAGTGACTGTTGTTGCCAATTTCCAGGACAAACAAACTCGTCATGTTGCAGTATGCGCTCCTATAGCTAGCAAAGCCCATATCGAGGTTGGGGCAGAAGACCATCGGACTGACAGAAGCTGTAAACAATTAGAAATGAATGTAGTCTTTTTAGATGGGCAAGTTCGTATGAGGGTTCGACTGACAACAGGCGACGTAGAATAACGAGTTATATCTTTACTATTGACGAGCAATTTAAGATATTCCTTCCGGGCGCTCCTAAGCTCCTCGTTCACGTCGCTGATGGGCGCCAAAAAGGATTTATCACCATAAATATTCGTCATCCTGTCCGATTGCATCTTCAGCCAACAGGAAAACTTTTGTCTTTGGAATGTAGATATTTCCCAATAAAATTCCTATTGAGATGCTCTTAGATACGCCAAACCGTCCCGACAGTATTACCAAAATCAGCTAAAAATAACCCAGCATCCAAACCAGCGGCATCCGGTCGTCCCACCCCAAAATCTATGGAAATAACTTACAACACCCCACCAACCTCTTCAACGGAAAACACTTCACAACAAAGCATTCCGGCTTCAACGCCTTTTCATACACCTCGACCAGTTCCACCACATCCCCAACTGGCCTGGATCCCGAGACGTCCACGAAAATCTTGGTGGGCCGGATACCCAGTTTTAGGACCGCGCGGACATCAAAGGCGTCGAGATTGTGGAAATGGAGGTTGGGCAGGTGCGTGAAGCGGGTTGTGGAGATTTGGTGTTGAACAGGGGATTTATCTATTCCGTGGACCTTTTTGGTAACTTGCGTGTGAGTGTTGGCAAGTCATTGTTTAAGTTTACGTACACACCTCGAGAGCTTTTTGAGCCAACAAGGATGCCGTGACGCCTTGGGCTGAGCCGAGTTCGAGGACGGTATCCGTGGGGGTGACGTAGACGTCAATAGCCTTTCGGTATTCATCCACGTTCTCTGTTACGATGATGGGAACGCCTGTAAGGTCATGTTTGGTCATGCCGGAGACCAAGATGGTGCCGAGATGCTTTTTGTTGCGAAACCCAAGTGGCATTCTTGTGTTGGATGACTGTGCCACTGATCGTTGGTGTGGTTGAGTTTGGTAAGCGATCATCGGCGGACCTCCTCCAGTCAAGGTCTGCTTGTTGGTGTCGACGCAGTCAGATACAAAAACTACCGCAGAATGGTTTACGTGCTCCAGTTCAATAGATAAAAAGATGCAATATTCAAATCTACTCAGACAACAGTATTCTATCTCATGGTAAACAAAAAAAACCAAACTGCAAGACATCGAACAAAAAAAAAACAAACATGAAAACAAATACTGAAGCTAACCGTAAAGCATTAATATCACTCTACTAAAACATAACAATTGTAACTTGTCCCATCTTATTCATCTTCGTCATCTTCGTCAAGACCAGTTGCCGGTTGGGCCGGTTGTAGGCTTGTCGCCACACCAGGGCCGCCTGCCTTAATTGTAGCTGATCCACCAATGGTCGGCGAAGGATTCTTACATACTCTTGCATCAAAGTCACAGCCAATTTTGCCTTTAAGAGCCTCCTTAAATGTGTCGAGAGGACAGTTTTCGCTTGGGCATCCAGGGACAACGACAGGACGCTCATCAGAGAGCACGCGGACATTGTAGCCTTTGTCGCATTTGGAGAGCTCAAACATGACATTACCAGCAAACGGAGAAAATATTTTCCCATTGTATTGTCGGGCAAGGATCTGTTCGTCCGTAAAGGTTGCGGAGAGCGGCGGGTCAGCGCGGAAGAGACCCAAGGTGGTAATGATGGGTGCAATCGTCTCGGCATGCGCGAATTTAAAGACACCCTTGGGAGCATCAGGTGCGTTGGAGACGATTTTATCCATGTTTTCAGAGATGGTTGTCACGAGGGAACAAGCCAACTCTTCGTTAACCGGAAGTGCGTATCCTTTAACAAAATTAAACTCTAGGTCTTCAGAAAAATCGGCCACGATGAATTCGTCCGGCTTGAAAAGGGAGCAGAACCCGTCCGTTTTGCCCTGGAGTGTGTTTTCGAATGAACAGAGCTTGAAGAGCTTGGAAATGTCTTTGGCGTCCAAGCCGTTCAACTTGTAGTCGTTAGCCAAGCGTTGAATAATAGCGGGGTATCGAGCCGCCTGAAACTGCTCATCGGGCTGTGGCTGGGTTCCTTGGCTAGCTTTGGCGTCCACGTACGTTTTGCAGGCTTCAAACGGACGAAGATCGGCATCACGATCTTTGGGGACAATAGCGGCTCTAAGGGCTGTTATTGCAGCGTCAACATTCGGCCCCTCCAACATCCCCCTGATAAAGGACTCGCCACTCGCAATGGAGCGGGACACGTTCGTAGAGGCCCATTGCAAAGTTTTCGGGTCGGCAATTACGGCTTGGTAGTTGGATTTGATGCGCTGGGCGAGGTCAATGTGGTCTTGTGCGCCTTGTGTGGTCAACAACCCCGCCATGCTTACGTTGCATGGGAGTTGGAAATTGTTGAGGAACGCCAGCTTGGGGTCACTTGGAACGTAGGATTTGAGCTTTTCCTGGAGAGCAGCGAATTTCCTCAAGTCCCCTATTGGTTTTGCGGCGTTAGAGCAGTCTCAATGATATCTCAACGAATATTATGACCCTTACCAGCAGTGGGATTCCTCGTCCCATGTCGCGCCACCAGCTGAATCTGAACCGCTTGGCAGTTCCCCTCGAGAGCCCTTTTGTGGGTTCGCGGCTTTGGCTCGTTCCCATAATTAACAACGTTCCCAACATCCGGAATATTGTAGGGAGACTTTGTACTGAATGCAAAGTCCTGCGATGGTTTTGCGAGAATGGGGAGCGTACCATCGATGATGGGGTCAGGGATTTGACCAAAGGAGGTTGCCACCAGGCCCAAGGTGAGTCCAAGAACGGAGAGCTGACTGAGTTGAGGCATTCTATGAGTTCTATTAGATCTATGGGGAGTCTATTGGGGGATCTAGATATGTAGTTCTATGTCTTTCGCTTGATGGCTAGAAAATGGGAGGGAAACATCGCAGTTATTTATATTCCTGCAAAACTTGTTCATTGCAATGAAAGGTCATAAAGTTTTGAGCAGACTCCCCGAGTAGAGTTTTTTTGGAGTTAACTGGACTAAAGCAAAACAACTCAGAGTGGAGCATTAAAGTTGGAAGCTGGTACATACCCTTCTACCTACGAGAGGAAGGCTCCTATTCGTTGGCCGTATTCCTGAACTGGATGTACGTACCAAAATCGATTCTGTTTCAACGATACTCCTTGCCCATCTGCAAAATCAAAGTCGAAATTCAAATGAAGGTCGCTCTTCATGAAACAGACAAAACTACACTTACGCAATGCTTCTCCGGAGCGTCCCCGTAAGTCATTTTTTTGTCGCCTACTGTTTTGCTGGTGGGTTGGAAATAACCAAGTCTGTTTCGGGTAGCTACCAAATGAGCGATCAACGCGGATGTTTCAAAGCCCGGTGTGGTTTCGACTTGGCTTGACGTATTGAGTCAAAACCCCAACCCACAAAGAATTGCAGAGGAGGTTTGCGCAAACAAGCAAATCCCGAACATGCAAATTTCCTTGGGAATGGAGTAGCTATTGAAAAACGATGCTCCACAAACACCAACATTTCACCACAGAAAACAGGGTAATTCGAAAACAATTAGTTTTCGAGCTCAAATTAAAAGATTTTACCATGTAATTGGAGAGTAAACCCACAGCTTCCCAGCGTCGAATTTTTTTTTCAAATAAGAAGTAAGTGTGTGCTGACAAACAATGCTCTTACAGCCAATGATTCTCGATGAACTGCTTGGATGCACGGCGAGTTTCCACTCAACTGCATCAAAGTTGGGCTCCTAGCTGACATGTGTTTGCATTGTGCATATCTCTTCAGTCCGGGTAGTCCCCATGCCCCAGGCAATCATTTGCGCTTGCATAAAGCAAAAAAAAAAATAGTCTCCCAAACCCTCTCCACTCAAAATGCCACCATCAGTTACAACACAGTGCACGGTGAGCATCGTTGTGCATAGCAGGCAATAAAAAATACAGGTCCCCTTCCCCTCCAGATCTTTCTAAGGTTTCAATGGGTGAATGGGTGCTTTGCTGATTGTCTTCAAGGTTGGATGCGAGGTCCCTAGTGCACCTTCATCAACGTTTGCACACGACAAGTTAAGGTCCCAAGCCAATTGAAATGGTTGACAAGATATCCTGCGATGGAATAGATGCTACGATGCTGTAAATCGATCCTACCACATCTTTCACACTCCAAGTCTGGACGTTACTCTTGACTTTGCATTTTGGGTCATGATGCTGGTGGAGTACGTAAGCATCTCACGTGTAATACGATATCGCCCCCGCGCCGAACGTTCCATGCCAAGCATGCCGTGTTAAGACCCATCTTGGCACATATCCACAGACAACATTGCCTCTCTTGCCTCTCACCGACCTACCATCCGAGTACCTTCGTTTCCCACCTACAGCTATTCATATCGTCTGGGTTTTGCCTTAGTGTTTCTGCTTTTCGGATTTATCTTTATCTCTGCAACGTGCGAGTGAAACATGTCTATTGGGTCGGAAATCAAGAGTGGAAAGTTTACAATTTATGCCCAATGGTATGCTGCCTTTTGGACTGAAGGATTTTGAAGGGGGATAGACTGGGTGGAGGATATGCATGCATAAAGAAGTCTGCAAGGAAATAGCGGAGCGCTTTAAACCGAAAATGTTGATTCTATGTGGAGATATGGATATAATCATTTTGCTCACCTGTCGCCTTTTGTTCCTATTCAGGGCCGCTATTTTGTCAGTTATCTGTAAGTATCTTTTGTACATCTCGCACTGCGTCCACAAATGCAACTAGCTCATCTCGTTTGCCTCAAGTCCTGATCGTATTTAGCATCACAAATTTTCTCTCTGTGGTTCCCTTTGCAATCATCTCATGGTATGTATGTTCCATTTATATTCTTGCAACAAAGACTCAGTATCAGTTTGTCGATGAATAGGGTGGAAGCATTCTTTATGATTTGGCTCGAAATCCCGTTGTTGACGGTCTGTTTGCCAGGCGGTCCAAAGATGTAAGTATCTGTTTTGGTCAAGTGGCCCTTTGGTTCTTTTGTTGACATTGTTTATAAGTGAGGCTTTTAAGCGATTCTTTACCAACACTCTGTTCCGATCGGGTCTTTACGCAGTGTAAGTAATGGTTGCCCCGCTTGACGTTATATCTCAATGAATTTTACAAACGCCCTTGCCACTCACCAGGTTTGCTGTTCTCATCTGGCTATCCATCCTTATGCAAGCCACTTCGTTGATTACCGCAGCCATTACCCTAACACTCACATGTGTTTTCTATCGTAAGTTCTATTGTCGGCCTTCATTACCCTCGGTCATCCCCTCACACCTCTCCTTTCGCAGTGATCAGCGTATTCAAAAAGGAAGAATTGGAACGAAGTGGTGTGACAGGCGGTCAAGGTGTTGCTACGGCGGCGGCCGGGCGAGTGTAGCGTCGCATGGACATGTTTTGAACGACGGGCCTATGGTATCTCTCGGTACATCAGGAAAACATTCACGGAATCCAGTCAAGAGTTGCGATATCTGCACATGAAGAGTAGATAGTGAATAATGTGGTAGATTAATTCTACACAAGAGTGCTGTGTGTTGTCACCGGAATGGGTGTCTGCCTGGAGAGCTTGTACATTTGCAAACAACGTATAGGATAATTTTGTATTATTAAGTACCATCTATCCATATCACGCTGCTGATCAGTCTACTTGCCCCGTTTCGCGGAGCCAACCTCAATTCATTCAATACCCGACAGCCGGCAACGGCACGACACCACTCCTCCCTGCTTCATCAATCCCCATTAAAACCGTGCTCAAGTTGTTTGGCATGTGGTCGGCAGCCATCGAGACGGAAATCTCGATCTCTTGAAACACTTCAGGGGATGCCCACACGGGGCGGTAGGTATCTCTTCTTCTCCGTGCTTGAGATCGTGGGCGTTTACGGAACCATTTGGAAAAGAAGGTACGACGCGAAGACGTGTACTCTGGTTCAGAGTCACTATCAAAATCGTTGGAAGCTGGGCGGGAAAGGAGCGCTACGGAATCAGAGCTGGAGGGAAGAGAGGAATAGGAATCTACTGATCCAGGTATCCGCTCTTTGCAAAAGTAAAGGACGCGTCCAGGTAGATACGTTGTGGGATATTCATCATTCCAACTTCTCTTTCTCCTCGACCGGTGTTCGCCAATTTCCACATCCCTCCACGTCCCATCCATTACATTCGCCTGCGGCCCATCCACACCACCATCCTGTCCAGCCCGTCGCTCATACCACGGCGCGCCGAAACATTCTCCTAGCAAAAACGATCCCAGTACGCGTAATTTGTGCTCATTGCATGTACCTATCAGATCATTCACTTGTTGTTTGAGCTTTTCTACTGTGTTGCGATTGAGACGGGGTACAATGTCAGAGCCGAGAACGACAGATGTACAAAAGCTGGCAAAGTATGCATTAGCTTCGCGGGTTATCATGCATCCAGGAGGGGAATATGCAATGGCACGAGCGGTGGGATAGGAGGTCGTCCGAAGAAGAAAAGCCAGTAGGGCAGCAACGCCCTAAGTACGTAGGTAACATGAGCTTATGGATTCCCATATGGCTACTTTTCCGTATCACACAAATTCACTTACCCCTCCCAGCGAGTGACCGCAGCATACTAAGCCATATCCTTTATACCGACTATTCTCCTCCAACAACAGCCTCCTCAGGGTGCCCGAAGCCTCCAGCTCGTCCTTCAAATTCCTCGCCGTTCGAAACATCCCAGCATGTGTGTAAGCCTTTACATCACCAGAGAGCTCAGGAACCGTTATTTCCTCCAAGTCGCAATGTAAATCCACCAATACGTCCGCCGTCGATAAGGTACCTCTGACGGCAATGACAATCGTCTGACGCGGGTGATCAAAGCATATTGCAAACGGAGTGCGAAAGAGGCCGCCTTGTAGAGATAAATAAATGAGATCGGCATGTGGGAGTTGGTCCGAGAGAGTCGGAGATGAGGGCAGGCAGGGAATGCAGGATGTTGCAGTAATTGTGCGGATGGCGGCAATGGCAGTGTCTGGTGGGCCGCGGGACCATGGGCAACAAAGATGATATACTCCACGCGTAAAGTTGGTAAACATAAATAATGGTAGCCCGTAAATGGACTCGGCATATTGATAAAAGTAGGTAATGTCTTGGATATCTTCATATCGAGGAATGTCCAACGCGGTGAGCGCTGGAGGAGCAACAGATATTCTTGGGGACGTGTGTTCCGAGCTTGATCGATTTACCAGAGAATCTTGAACTGCCAGTGACACCCTTCTCGTCCCTGTTGCATACTCTTCCGATCCGGAAACACGGGCTCCCAATGGCTCACTCGTCCACTTCTCCCCGCTCATCAAAGCTCTAGCAGCCTGCTGTTTCCGCCTCAAAAGGACAACTCCAACTAAAATATCACTAGGAACTGTTTCCACGTCCTCCAAAAATTCTGCAAAAATCCTCGCAACATCCGATAGCACATCGGGTTGGTCCCCGCCGGACCCACCATCCACCGTCCCCGATCTGGAATGCGAAACGAAAAGAAAACTCAACCGCGTTCGCCAGAGAGCGGTACGGTCGATGCTGTCAACGTTTAGAGGTGTTGATCGGAGGTACAAAAGAAGAACTGCAATCAGGTAAACTGTCACGGCCGCAGTACTCAGGTATATCAAAGAATGGATCAGGAAACCAATATGGGAAGCTGGGGTGCATATGAGGGGATCCGAACCAAGAATGAGGTAGAGGCCGTAGACCTGCGTCGCCTGATAGAAAAGAGAGGTGTTGTGTATGAGTACATACCCAAATGTGTCGAGCAACGGGGTGGGAGCTGCAGCTTACCCTAACCTACCAGCTCCAAAAGCATTAACCCAGAATGACAATATATGGGCTTACTGATTGCACAAAGAACCCCACATCAGAACGCAGGCATAGAGTTCTCAAAGAGCTACCGAAAGGAAACGAGACACTCACTTGATATGCCTCCTCGGCCTCGAGTCCGCGACGGTTCCCTGTAGCGACAAATACGCAATACACGTTTCTGCCACTAATTCCATAACAAGAGTCACGACGCTCATGACAAGGTACGTTTCAAGACCATTTGGATCTGTGCATGTTCCTGGTGGATTGTTACGGGTTTGGTGGTATACCACGGTTGCACCTAGGAGCCTGACCTGGATATGAGGAACGTGATCGCTATATTATGAAGAAGCAAATCACAGACCATATCGAGTGCACAGCAAAACCATATAAGGCCGGGAAGAAGAGGTCATCACTACCGACGTGCCATCGTCGGTTGAAGAGAATCAAGCTTGGCATTTCAACATTTGCCGAGCATAAAGTAAGCTAGGCCAAGAGTTCAAAAGTCCGCCTGATGATAATGGTCAGCGCGAGGCACAGTCATTGCAGACTGATATGACTGTGCCGTACACGTGTCCTTGTTGCTGACGTGATCGGCTTGCGGCTGCATCAACCCAGGCGTCAGCCAACGACGTCTGTGATGGACACCCCTTCAACTTGAAATGGAAATGGACTGGAGTGTGCGCAAGTGTTGATTCCACATGCATATGCCATAATGGTTAGATCTGTATCTCCAGAACAATTGAGTGACACTACGTATCGAGCAGTTTATGCACCTGGCAAAACGTGTGTGATAGCTCCCATGCGATTCACTATCGTACATGGGCATCCAATATGACATCCTGATCACTTGTCGTATGCCGTATACTCCTTGACTGTGCTATCAACTGTGCCTAGTTTTAGCTCTACTCGTCAACGTTTCCAAAATGTTGCAGTAGATCGCATTACGCTGCCTACAAGCCCCCCTGTGACCGCGCCACCTGCGTGATATGCCATTCCACGTCAACTCCCCGTCGCTTTCCCACAGCTTTTGACCCTGCTCTTCGCTGTGCTCCACTTTTGTCAATACTTTTTAATTGCCATTGCTTGCCGACGAGAAAGGAGAGAGCAGCAGAAGCAAGGATTGTCATAGTGTTAAACATTGTGTTGTTTTTAAGGTAAGCAGTTGTGCATGCTGGCAAGAAGCGGGCAAGCAGAGAGCCGACAGAACTGACAACACAGTTTACGTTCTTCTGGTTTCCGAGATGGCAGACGAAATGGAATTTCAGGATTTGGTCCAGGTGAGTCGGATATCCATGTATGGGACAATATCTGCCAAATTGTGGTATGGAATGATGGCACAGCTGGAGCTTTTAGAGGGCACATCAGAGTAGACTACAGCTACCCTCACGGCTATCGCCTATTGCTTGCCATGCAACCTCCCTTGACAACCTGCCTCCCATTTGGTTTGGGTTGCTGACGCTCTTGTCGGTGCTCAAGGTTGACTGGGCTGGTGAAGACGGCGAGATAATTGTAACGTCACCGCCTTCTCCTCCTTTGTTCTTCCATAACGTGGGAAATATGGACAAGGAAGAGATACCTGAAAAGGAGATTACTGAACAAGAGGAAGAAAACCTGGAGAACAGCTCCGAGGTGTCGACTGACGGCTTCGATGATTTGGGTGTTCCTGAGGAGCCTGTTTGTAGTGCGATGGAAGAGAAGAAGATCGAGGACGAACCTGTCATCCTTCTACAGAATCCGGTGATGGATTTACCTGCACCAGCTGCTCCTGCGATGCCAGTGACCATTCTGTTTACGGGCCATCCTCTTCCGCCGAGTCATCCCATTGTAGCAAACTTTTGCCACGTGGCTTCACAGACACGCATGTATACACTCACCAGTCTACCGTCAGGCGTAAAACCTACCATTACCTTGCATATCATCGCGGATTTGAATGCTCTGTTTATTTCTGCCATGAATGGCACTCTTGTCGAGACGGCAGCTCGGTCTCCGATTTTCCTTCCTATTGTTTGTCATTCGGCCAACACGGACAAGCCAACTCAAGGAACTATTACGTTGGCGGTCCGCAGGGGATTGGCAATCTGTGGCATTGACTATGTGAAAAATGGCACAGGCGGAGTATTCACTGAGCGAGAGATTTGTGGGATGAGTAGGAAGCAGATCATGTCCATTGTGACCAATGGAAAAATCGAGGAGGATGAGAGTCCAGGCTACAGGTTCCGCGAATCATTGGACATGGCTTTCAAGTTTGGTGGGCCATGGGTTTTAGGCTTCTTGATGAGCTGGCTGTTTGTATTTGCAGTCATCACTGTGTGCAGCTTCCATCGCGGAAGTGCATTGGGAGGTGTTGGCAATCCAGGGACGATGATGCCTACAAACGCTCAGCAAGTAGTCGGCATGGTGGACAGAGTAGTGAGCGCGATTGTGGAGAATTCAGAGAGTACCATTGAAATGGAATGGAGCCCATCTTTGGCAGACGTTGAAAAAGGTGAGCACATCAAAGGCGCTCGAACTTGGAAGCACTTTCTTTACATTAGCCCATGCAGATCATCCTTCTCCAATACCATCTACAGTGGAGAGTGAACCTCTAACTGCATCTATCCCTACTGTGGCTGAGCAAGTGGACAAGGCAGAATCTAGTGACGAGGCCACAGAACAAACTGGCAAAGCGACGGAAGGTCCAGTCATCGGCCAAAATTTGGAGAAACCTGAAGATGACGCGGACAATGGAGCCGAGATTTTCCTGCAAGAAACTTGTTTGGAACCTTTGATCAGTTCAACTGCACTCACACTTCCAGCCGCGGTTGTTCTCCCAACTGCACATGCACCCCCTCCACAGCACATGTTACCATCGAAAACGGGAAACACTACGCGCACCACACCATTTCTTACCCTGCCCGCATCGTTGCCGACACTCTTTGACGCCTTGCAGGCAATTTGCAAGGTAGTCATGTTACGGTGGAAAAGAGGTGTAGTGCGTTTGAAAGAACAGATGCAGGTTGAGGGAAAGATGGTGGTAGAGTGGTTAGACAAATGGTGGAATGGCCGTGTTTGATGAGGGATCGCGGCGTCTCTTGTGGTGGTGAAAGTCTTGCGTACGATCGCAGCTGGCCTAGTGCAAAAATTGCAAACTGGTGAGTGCGAGAGATTTTTGGTAAAGAGGTGGTTAAAGTTGCGGCGTAATCTCTTGCTCTTTGTTTTGTCGTTTGCGAGTTTTGGCTTTTGTACATAATAAACAAAACATATGTCACTTTTTACGAGAGCATTTGGGATACGAAACGGATCGTCAAGTGCAGATGCTAATCTTTTTAAAGTCATCAAGAGCAATGGAAACGGAAGCCCCACCTCCGTGCCAAAATGCCCTTCTAGCCACACAAGGCGGCAACAATTAAAAATGGAACACAAGGGAAACCGCGTGCTTCCAAAGGCCTACAATTGCCATCATGTGAACTTGTTGCGGAGCCAAGTCTCTCAGCTGGACGGACATTTGAGGTTTCCGTCGTCAACTGGCAACAATTGAAAGGAAAACAATCGGCCGTAGAGTTGAAACCTCTTTTAACGGAAATCTCTTTGAACCTCCCGCGTTCACTTCCTAAAGTCCTTGTTTTTTGGGGGATTTCCCCCATTGCTGAGCCCATTGTGCGTTCGTTGTGGGTGCAGATCCCATAGAAAGAAGGGCCTTTGAGGAGCTACACGGCGCCCTTTAAAGGCACGTTTGTGACACCCCCAAAAACGGCAAAGTTGGAAATTGTAGAGTCGCATTTATTTGTCCGCCCCTTTTTTAACAGCCTCATGCATTTCCATTAGTATTTGACATTTTGACAAAGTGATTCTTCCATTCAAGTCTCTTCTTGTGTTGGCACATGAACGGTGAGGCACCAGGATCGTCACAACGTTGTGAAGGCGTCCACGCAACCGGAGGAGCTCCGCCATCTCAACCAACAACGACACCACACTCTCCACCCATTGCTTTGACATTAGACGTCCCCATTGAAAGTCAAACACCCATACAGGATTCTACGCCAAACCAACTAGAGACGGCACCTACGGCGGCAGCTGTTGAGGATGAGCCGCCCGCGGTAGCGGTGCCCATTGTGCCACTATCTATAACACCGCCGCCGTATGGACAAACCGAAGAGCAGAATCGTAAGCTCTTTGTGACATACCGGAGTCGGTTAAGGCGAACGTACATGTTCCCTGTGCTGACTTGGGTGCCATCGTTCGGACTCATCTTGGTGGGTACCCCTGAAATCTGTACCTCGAGCCTGCTACTCATAATGTCACCTCGTAGTACTACGCCATCGTTGCCAACAGTCAAAACCTCTACACCTGGCTCGCTGTCGGACTATGGGTCGTCCTTCTGTTTTGCACGTACATTGCCTATCGCTCAAAGTTTCACCGGCTCAAAGAAGTTTCTCAGCTCGGGCTACTCGCCTCGCTTCCAGAAGAGGAACTCAATGACATTGTCATGAATGGCGCAAACGTCCGACCTCCACCCCAATATGATGATATGTTGATGAGATATGACGAACCGTTACCAGCCTATCAAAATTCCTCAGCACGAGCGGGGAGTGTGAGGAGTCTAGGGAGTGTCAGAAGCACTAGAAGTTTGATGACGATCAGGAGTATGACGAGATGGTGGGCTGCTCCACGTACGGGCAGGCAGATTGTGGAGATGGACGAGATTAGGGTCGATGATATGGTGCCAGAGCGTGAGCAACAAGTCCACCTACCGGGATCGGTGCAGGAAGACATCCCGCGAGCATCAGCGGATTCCTCGATTACTCCACACCCGGATGATATCATAAATGACAGTGTGAATCCTACCGCCTGTAGCGTACAGCCCAAAGAACACGGATCGTCGAGTCAGATTAACGATAGAACAGTATCCATTGTACCCTCAAATAGCCCATCGCCTGCAGTGCCTTCGTCAATAAGCAGCATAGGACCACCGCCATCGCCTGGCACAGCTTTCGAGCGAACAGGTCCTGACCGGGCTGCATGTGCTGCGTTGGTATGACATCCGATCTAGTCTGATCTATGGTGTTGGTAATACCTATTTTCGTGGCAGCAATTTGTTTCTGTACAGCGCAATTTATATATCTGTCGATAATTTTTTTCTGCCACATTTTAATTTCTATGTGTTTGTATTATTGATTTGCGCTAGTACCTGGACCTTTGATGAAATGTAAAATGTACAATGTGTTGTTTCGAGAATCCTGTGCAGCCTTTGTCCATGAACTTTGGGATGAATGACATTTGGTAGGGCTTATAAAAGTCAACAAAACCAATCCAAGAAACATGCATGTGCGTTTTGATCTGCTAAACATAGCGCTGGATTTCCAAACATGAAAGTCAGATCACCTCCACATGCAAATACCGTCGCAAAGAAGGCCATCCCGCCGCCCTTCCGCCTTGCCTCGATCCAAAGCTGAACGAGGGCTCCCAAAACGTGACCTGAATGATGTAAGCAGTGAAATATTTTTAAGGTTTTGACCGGTTTTTGAGAACGGTTATCGTTTGCACATTGCACACGGCAGAGGCCATTGCCATTGCATGCAGAACTGGACGGGATGGTAAGTGCAAAGGAGGAGCAGCGGACAAAAAGGTTCCAAGTATGTTAAATTCCAAATCGGTTAATGTACAAAGGAGCCAAAACTACGACCTTTCAAGGACATTGCTGTAGAGATCAGGTCGAGATGGCCCTACTACGTGTCGGACTGGGTCGACGGTTTCACAGATAAAAAGGTCCTCGCCGCTGGTGTATTTATTTGTGAGTAAGAGAGGGCCGTAGGTATGAGGCGGATGTAACTTTTCAAGGTGGGCATGGACCCATGACCTCACATAGATTTTCTCTTCTTTCCGGCCAGTTTTCGCAAATATTGCGCCAGCCATCACGTTTGCTTTCTACCTGGATGATGAAACCAAATCTGCCGTTGGTGTGTCAGAAGTTCTTCTGTCAACCGCCATCTCCGGTGCCATCTATGCCGTACTCAGTGGTCAGCCGCTGGTCATTATTGGAGTGACAGGTCCTACGTCAATTTTCACTGTTACAATGGACGCAGTGGCCAGATCGATAGGCGTAAGCTTCCTACCCTTTTATTCGTGGACGATCCTCTGGTCGGCACTTATGCACTTGATTCTGGCGGTTGTGGGAGCCTGTACACTGGTCCGAATTGTGACTAGGTTTTCTTGCGAGATATTTGGGGCTTTGATTGCCGTGGTTTATTTGTTAAACGGTGGAAGGGAAATATTAAGGGAATTTTCAGAAGGCACATTCGAGGTACATCTGGCGTAAGGTTGTTTTTGCGAGCACTGGTGCAGCAGCTGAATGATTTTCTGCATTTCGGTTTAGACGGGTCTTTTATCCCTCCTATTTGCGCTGATAACCCTTTGGCTTTCCATGCAACTCGGCGCGGCCCGGCACTGGCACTTTCTCCGAAGTTGGATGCGTGCCCTCATTGCGGACTATGCCATCCCCATCAGCGTCACCCTTGCAACTGTCGTGTCGGTCGTTATTCCACGCGTTAATCACGCTGGTCTTTCCCGGTTGAATGTTCCCTCCGATAAGCCTTTCTTGACCACCACAAATGGTCGGTCCTGGATTGTGGAGCTTGACGCTATTCCCATATGGGGAGTCTTTGCGGCGCTCATCCCTGGATTCATTTTGACGATCCTGTTTTATTTTGACCACAATGTTTCCTCCCTGTTGAGTCAGGTACATTTAATGCTCCGTTCGCGTAGATGTAGTGACCGTAAAAAGCTAATATGGTACACTTTAGCGCCCAGAGAACAATCTCTTGAAACCGTCGACCTACAATTGGGACTTTTTTGTCGTCGGTCTCACCATGATTCCGTGTGCTATTTTGGGCATCCCTCCCTGCAACGGTCTTATCCCTCAAGCACCCCTTCACGTGCGAGCTCTCGCTAAAATTCGTCAAAAGCCCTCTGTTCACCATCCAAATCGCCATGTCGAGGTGTGGGAACGCGTCCAAGAACAACGTGTGTCAAACCTTATGCAGGCGCTCTTGACATTTATAGCGTTAATTCCACCAGTTTTGGGCATTGTTGGGTCCATTCCCCGTGCAGTCCTTGCGGGCCTTTTCTTGGCTATGGGGTTTGCCTCATTTGTTGGCAACCAGTTTGCCCAACGGATTGCATTGTTTTTCGCTGATCCTGCGCATGCGCGATTGGTGTTTTCTCACCTTCATGCAGTTCCGTTCTCAGCTTGTGCCAAATTGACTGCCGTGCAACTGGTCTTTTTGGCTGGAACTCTTGGTGTGACGGAATCAGGTAACGCCGCAGCCCTAAGTTTCCCGTTGTTTATTGCGGCGCTGGTACCTATTAGATATTACGTTCTGGGTATATTCATCCCGGAACGGTATTTGGAGATTCTTGATGCAGACGATGGACGAGAATTCATCACGGACGTCGAAGGAACAGGGCGAGGTCGGAGTGGGAGCCATTCTGTGGAAAGGGAGCTGGGTCCTGGTACGGGAATGGAAGGAATCGGTATGGGCGGTGGTTTTCATCCAAGACCATCCAATGAGGATGAAGATGACATGGTGGAGGAGATTGAGGTAAACGTGGTGGAGGAACTAGATCCCAATCAATCATCAGAGGGATTTGTTCCAAAGAATGTTGTCCATAGAGGACGTAAATAGGTTTTTATTTATTTTATGACATTGAGCATGCGATACGCAAAATTAATATATGACTCTTTCGTATGTACGCAGATGCATTTCATGCAGATGTTTCCGAGATGGCAAGAGTTGACGAGAAGGGGCAGGCGGAAAAGGTTGGCAGATCCACATCCGACATCACTGTTGGGGGAGGACATGAGAAATTGGTGCAAATGCCCGAGTTTTAACTTCCCAGTTGCGGCTGTCATATGTTACAAAAAATTCAAGAGTCTAATGTAAAAGTGTCTATTTCAATATCCATCTCGGTCAAAATTGCAATAATACAATATGATAACCATCCATCAAAAATACAAGTAGATCCCGTTAGTCCACTTCAAACACTGGTCTTGTTCCAGGCCTCGCTCCAGAGTTTGGACTCAAAGGCCTTTCAGCACCTCTAACCGCCTGAATGATCGCCCCAAAAATAGAATCCTCAATCTCCCTCGCAGCCATCCGGGCGGACATTTCTCGTCCAGCCGCAATCAATGTATTCCCTGCACCCTCGTCCTCGTCCTGCAACTCTTCGGCGCTTCCCGTACCATTAGTGTTCGGCCA
The DNA here is from genome assembly GCA_006535965.1 of Spizellomyces sp. 'palustris'. Lineage (NCBI taxonomy): Eukaryota > Fungi > Chytridiomycota > Chytridiomycetes > Spizellomycetales > Spizellomycetaceae > Spizellomyces > Spizellomyces sp. 'palustris'. The sequence continues at coordinate 144,657 of QEAR01000020.1, read as the reverse complement.
TCGAGAACCTGAAAGGAACCGAGGAAGGAGTGAATGTGGCGATGAAGGTACCACCGCCTGTGTGGATGTAGCCACAGATGTCCCAGTCGGACGACCACTGTTCAACGTTCCGAATTCTAAGCGCAAGGTCCCACTCCGCCTTTCACTACTTTGCATCGTCCCTGAGCTCGTCGTAACAGGGCCACTTCGTACACTAGCAGGTAATGCCGCCCCCGCAAATCCACATAAAATCTCCTCCTCACTCCACACCCCACCTTCCCCCTCGGTGCCATCCCGCCTCCCCCGTCTAGGCAACTCAAACCACTCTTTCTCGACCGGACTGAGGCTAGTCCAGACCACCTGTGTTAGGGCTTCTTTGGCAGGTATGCTCATTCGGGCGAGCATGAGATCAAAAAAGAGTTTAGTTTCCCGAGGTGTAAAGCAGGAAAAGAGGCGCAGGGCTGCATCGACTTGAGGAGATGTCGTTGCGCGGTGGTAATAGTGGGAATACGGATTTGTGTGTCGAGGACTTTGTGTGGTGGATGTTGGGGTACGAGGTTCTTGTAGATCGTAGGCGAGTTGACCCATGGCGACAATGATGCTGAATAAGTTGGGGCAAGAAAAAGATGAGCTTTTTCACGCAGAGAAGCAAATCTTTACAGAATATATGGTGCAAGTTAGGCGCCAATCGTAAACCCAACTCAATGATCTCAGAGTTATCACATATTTTACACTGAAGGCTGTGCGGCTATTTATATCTTGATTAACTATTCATTCATAAAAAAGGCTCGGAAATATGCTATAGATAGCCCCCTTCGACCCTCAGCTACCTCCCGGAAGGGGATAATCTGCTTAACTCCATTGGCTCGCGACACCGTATGCAATAACTAGCAAAAATATAGATGATCCAACTAATCTAATTCAGTTCTTCAAACTTGACACAGTCTGCCTCACTGCTCTGAGTTACTCAAAAAAGTAAATTACCCTAACTACCCTGTATCCATCTCCACATGCTCTGGAACCGCCGCTGCCATGTCTTCCACTCTCCGATGGCAGCTTGCCGATATTGCTTATTTAGAGTCATGAAAAGAATAGGATTACACAATGTGTACGCAATCGCTGTAACATACGATAAGTAATCTGCCCAGACGGGAACCGGCCGCCATGTAACAAGATTGTAAAGGATGACCAAGAAAATGGGGGTCATAAGAACGTAGTACGTTGATATGATGATAAATGCCTGTTTAGCGAGTGCATAGGCGATTACGTTGCTTTGGTGGGCAAGGCGGGCTTTGTGGGATCGACTTTGGCGTTGGCTGGGTTTCTGGAACAACCTGGTCTTGACCGTTCCTGCCAATGATAGGTGAGAGTTTGATAGCACATTGGAAAGCTTTGTAGGAAATGACATGACGCTTTGTTGTGATGTAACGAAGGGTGGTAGGTTCGCATTTGATGATTTGAAATTGGGGTCGGACCCAATGCCCACTGGCCGAGGATGGTCCGTCGGCTGACGCTCCGGGCACGCTGGTGATGATGGCTTCTTAAGTCCTTCTTCATCCGCGTTCGAAAGAGCTGGCATAAATGGCGTATCTCCCGTTTCAAGAACCGACACGGCAACCATGTTGGACTGTGCACCAAACGTAGATCCACCAGCGAGGGCCGTAGGAATCATACCGTTAACTTCTTTTGACGAGTTAACGAACGTGCTGTAAATCCGCCAATACATCCACAGGGTTCCCACAAGCACTATCCCAACAAAGAATACGCCTTGGCTGGCCCATACGGCGCCATGCCATGTCCCAGTGGACCCTAGAAACATTTGTGGTTAAGAGAGACCAAAATCCCGGTTGATGCTCCAGTAAATGCTTACATACATGGCGGATTGCACCAAGTAGCTCCCGGATTAACCCCAGCCGCCCGCCCAAACAGAAAGGGGAGCTAAATACAAAATAGATATTTAAGTAACCTATCATTCCCTGTCTTCTGAAAAGCAATTTGGTTCTTACCGCGGCGCAAGACAAGGACAGCATCAAGATAAGCGCAATCGCAATCTTTATGTGTCGCATCGTTACCGTCTTCCTCCATACGATAGTCGCATAGCGCTCCAGCGTGAATGCGAACATCACAGACTGAGCAAAACAACCCCAGAGTCCGTTAATGAATCCCTGAATCTGGCAAGTATAGTAACCGCCAATGTGATATCCCCAGACCAACGCTGTAAAGTGCCGAAACCAGGTATCCCCGTCCGCGAAGATATCGGTCAGGCAGATACACAAGACAATCGCCTTGGCTGGTGTCATGGGTACTTTTCGCATAACCCAGAGGAAAACTAGGTTGATGGTACATGATGTGAGAGTTAGACTGAAGCCCACAGTGTTCCACGCTTGCTGCGTCGGGGTAAGACGATATGGTAGATAAAAGGTGCCATGGGACATTTCCATGGGGATATCGTCAAGTGTATATAATCCATCTGCATCGGGAGGTGGGATTCCTGGGTATTGATTTTGAGCCATGATGAAACGCAAGGAGAGTAGAGAGATTGTCTCGTCAGCCGTTCACGAAAGAGCAAGTGGATAGTGGACAGTCATTTGAAATCGAAAGCAAAACATCGGAGGTACAAAGATAAAAAAAAACACCAGGAACCGTCAGTATACGGGCGCACTATTTATATCTTCTCCGCCACGATCCTGTGAAAACGTGATTAACCTTGGTAATGCGTTTAACTGTGCTCATTTGCCAACAATAGCCTTACTCTACCCGCATATCTTTATTTATGTCTACGCGTGATGGACCAAAGCTAAAGCGCCACGGGCAAATACGATACAGAGGTACCATGTTGCTAGAGCGGCAGAAACTCAGATTAAATCCTACCGGGACCAATGATATGTTGACATGTCCTGGATCCGGCCTGGCACCAGGAGAATGTCTTCCTTGCGCCTAGAAAGCACATTACTTACAAGCCTTGTATCTAAGCAAGTTCACAAGAAAGCAGTCAGCCTTCTCACACTACATAGAATGAATAGGTCAATCAAAGAAATGAAGTGTTGGAAAATGCCAGATTCAGATTTCAGTCGATAACATCAAAATGTGTTATGCAAAAAAATCAGACTATAGCTGCCGCCAAGAAAACGAGCACCAGTATTATGATGCAGTTACATTAAACTAATAATTCAGCACCACTGTTCACCCTCTGTTTCACCAGAAGATGCAGGTTGTTGATCTACAGGCTCCTCACCCATGTCGTCCTTGTCACCCTCCATAATCGGCAGTGCTGAGACATCACCCTCAAGTCCATCGTCTGCATTGTCTAGATGACCGAGGGGTACTGAATCAACCGCACCCTCCCGCATCTCCTTCTTTTGATCAGTGTCTTCGTCGTCGGATTCCTCACCTTGGGTTCTCAACCGCGGCCCAAAACTAATCGACTCGTACAGGGCAACGGATAAACCGTCGTACTCCCCGTGCCCACTCAACTCCTCTCTTTCAACCTCGGGCTTATTTGCTTGTGAGTTCTCATTGGACTGCGTTGATTCATTGTCAGCTGTTTCATCTGACTCAACAGATCTTGAGGTATGCATCTCCTTCTCATGGACCAATTGGTCCTGACAGCCAGCGATTCCAAGACCATGAATTTCATGGTTCCCTTCCAAATTGGTTGATTGTACTGTAACTTCCTCCTGACGATCAACTACTTCTTGGGATACTAATTGAAGAGACCCTTCCGCAAAACTGAAGCCGCAATTGTATGTCTTCGTCAGTAGCATCGACGGCTCATGGAATGTAAAAACCCTATGCTCCATTTCCTGGCTCACGCTGACGTCCACGTCCGCGTCAGCGTCTTCGGCCTCCGGGGTATCTTGTTCTTCATGTTCAACCACCTCTTCGTCGGCAGCAGCGTTTGGAAGTTCAGTCGGACTTGAAATGACTTCTGCGACCTCCGGGGTTGCCTGCCCTTCATATTCAACCACCTGTTCCTCGGCAACAGTGTTTGGAAGTTCATCTGCTATGATGGGTGACATGACACTGCCGCCGCAAGTTGTCTGACTGTCAGCATAGTCACTAACTCGATCAGATGACGCATAGACATCTGAATGGCATTCGGTATCCTGTCCATGTTTGACGGAAATGCTTTCTCGTGGTCCCACGCTTTCCTCACCACCTGACTCCTCGTCTTCCATCTCGACTTTCAAAGTAACGCCCTCTCTGGTGACGTGAATGATTCCACATTCTTTCTGATTCGATATTAAATCATCATGCGATATTTTGATGGTTGCGGATGAATCGCTAACTGTGCCATCCGGGATGTCCATAGCGTCATTGTGATCTCCTTCAGGTGAGCCTTCCGATGGCTTGTCGGAGTCCGACTGGTAGGGCTCCGTTATGCACTTGATGTCCTCCTGACGTCCCGTAAGAGCATCATCTGCTGCCTGTTCAACATCGTATATAGATGCCCCAGTGCTGTTATTCTCAGGATCAGTAGAGGTTGTAGTCAAATCCGTGCGTGGCAGCGCTTCGATCTCTACGTCGCAGGCCTTCGGTGGGAGAATGGTGTCTCTTTCGCACGGCACATCGCCATCCATCATCTCCTCGGAATGAGCTTCGGAGGATTTCTCAACCACGCTTGCGGGGTGAGCACCGTCTACTGGGATATCATGCATTGCTTCAAATCCCGTCTCCGCCATGACGCTAGATGGTTCAGCACCCGAAGCCACCCGATTCGCAGGATTGTCTCCCATAATATGCCCTAATGTTGGAACTACCACACTAGCTGACGGGTAGCCTTCGGTTCGCTGCTGACAAGTAGTATCCCTCTCCTGCTCAACTTGTGAGACATAATCCACATCGGTGACGTTGGGGTCAGGCTCTGCGTCGTACGGAACAGAGAGCACATCGTGCATTGCCTCCTCGCTGACTACAGGTAACGTTTCACATTTGTCTTCCAAAGGCACATCCACGTCCATTGCCTCGTCGCTATCGACAACCGCTTCAATGACTCGATCGCCCATGCTAGTATCGTTTTGCCCTTCCTCGTTGACCTCTTGTTTTGCCACTGCAGTCCCCTCAACTTTAAGCGAGGAATCGTCGGATGCCATCTTGCCGTCAACCTGATCCTGCGCATACTGATTTGAGATATCGATTGTGTCATTTTTGGTAGGCACTGTCAATGCATCAGTCGTCGGACTCGAAACCAATTCCTGACCATCCTCCCCTTCATTCCTTAGCGCTTCTGCACGTTCCGAAGGTTGCGAAGCTGCCGAGTTCGAAGCTGGATCTGGTTGCGACGAGGGCGCTTCGACATCCACAGTACCATGGCCATGCAACTCAGTCTTGCGTCTTTTCCTTGGTGATGATGACTGATACGAGCTAACCTCAACAGACGATGTACTAGTAGTGTCTGCATTGTCTTCCTCAATAGCTGGGCAGCCATCGGAAACCCCATCCTTCTCAAATCCAGGCTGCAAAGCGGGTGCGCTGTCCTGTATTTCAGCACGGATGTCTCTCGCGCGCTGCAACAGTTCTTGAATCGTAGGGGAAAAGCTCAGATGACCAGTGGGCCCGGTATTCTCCGTATCACTTTCTCTCCGACGCTTTTTGCCATCATGGTATCGCGTTTGTAAAATTGCTTTGACTAAATCGAGCATATCTGATTCAGAAAATGCATGCTTGGTATTATAGAAATCAATCCGCAGACGATCTCGACTTTCCAACGCAAAAGCATGACCAGTTTGGCGAGCGGTAGAAATCTCGGGTAACATGATGACAGAGGAAAGCAGCGGCATTTCAGGTGAAAACAGGAGCGTTCCCGGTGCTATTACATGCTCTTCATCTCGCGATTGCCCTGGTATGGCTTGTACTTCTTGTGGTGCCTCTTGTGGTGTGACTTCTGCTTCTTTCAAGTTTTTTAACAAATGTTCACTTTCTTCCTGTGTTTCCACCAGGTCAAAGAACAGAGCCGATGCATCTTTCTCAGCTCCAAGACAGGACGCAAGACTGGTTACTGCCTCGGAGACCACTCTTAAAGGGACATGATGCCCACCGGTTGAGTGGGCTTTTTGATGCTGTATAGCACCATACAGCAGCTCTGCCGCTGGAACTTTGACGTTCCCCTTCGCCAGCTCCGAAGGTCGCCGATCCATCGGGCCATTCAAGAGGTTTTCAACGCCGCCGAGAACGGAGCACGTCTTCTCAATGGATACCAAAGTGCTCCCAATGACCGAAGGTGTCATCAAAGAAGTGCTGAAGCGCCAGAAACAACGCGTAAGTCAGGTCAACGCGCCGGTGCACTGTACACTCTAATAGGCACACTTACACTCCATCAGAGACTAGTCCCACAATCACGGATCCTTGAGACGTCTTTTCACAGAGCTCCCGAATACAAAACCTATAGACAGACGTACGCTTTAACAATTGGTCTAATCACATTAGGGTGGATGTATTAGGATTCAAGCACAGGTAAATTAGAAAAAATGATCAGATTTGGGAGCTATGACTTACGTTTGTGCCCAAAACTTCCGACGCAGTTTGTTTTGAAGATGGCTGACAAAGATTAGTGCCTCATTATTTGAATCCACCAATGATAAATGTGTGTACCTACCATATGCACTATGCGGACTGCATACAACATGCCGTGCAATGCCGTTAGGACCACATGCCCGCCTAACGCAATGCTCGCGTTTAAACTGTGTTTCTCTCAATCCCTCTCCTTCTGCGCTAAGATTCAGGATATCGGGACATGACGTAGAGGTACCAGTTTCACCCTCATTACTCCATACTTTCAAAGGTTCTCCGTTTCTTTTGTCAAAAAGCATCATGGAACAGTCACCTGGCGGCGATCAGATATTCAGTGCTGACGTTTCAGATCTGTCGAAGGTCGTTCACTCACCAATATTGCAGAGCCATGTATCGCCGTCAAAGAGAATAGCAAGAGCCAAGCTTGCGCCACAATTCTCCGCCAAAACGGCATTCCTCAATTCTAGCTCATTATCTAGCTCTTGGTGCAGGTTGCCCAACCGCCTCGTAAGTTCAAGAGCATAGGTGCCGGGCCCACATTCCGAGATTAGTCTCCTGATTATCCGCCCCATTACAGTCTCCAGTACATTGCCAAGAAGAGCCAAGAATTGTTGTCCTGGACTTCCACGCCAAGTTTCGAGTGCTTTTTTGGACCGAGGAGGAACAAAGCCAGGTCCATGAGCGTCCATCAAGGCGACGCAGGTAGCAGTAGTACTCCGTCTTTTATCATTCTCCTTCAAGGGCAGTTCGATAGTAAAGGTTTTGTACCCATCCTCGTTGAGAGATAGACTCTTATGGCCGCCAGGAAGTTGAATTACGTGGGACGGACTGGGGATTGAAGCGAAAAATGTGCGTGGACGAGAGCATGGCGCGGCATGAGGTGTCTGAATCTGCTTCATAGACAGGCCTGAGCTGACTAAAGACTCTTCATTTTGAACCGCCAGTGGCTCATCGGTCGTCATTCTGTGCCAGTGCGCTTGTGATCTCCAGCGCTTTTAGAATGCGGAAGGTCGGGCAAGTTGACAAGCTCAAGAGTTGATAAACCCATTTTAGGATAAATGAAATTGGATGGCATCAGTTCGTTCGGACTTGCAAGTCAACCGGTTGGATCAGAGCTTTGGATGGGTAACATGCCCCAACCACCCTGCTAAACATCACACTAGGTCCTTGTGCCAAGCTCTTGGTGATCTTGTAGTTAAACCTGAACTCTTGTTGCCAGGAACGAATTGCCAACTCAAAAGCTCTTTCGGATATCAACAAGACAAAAATGAATGCACTTAGCTACATAGCAGCAGTTTTAACCGTATTCTCTTGCCGTTTTATTGTTTCAAATTGGCGCAATGTGTAATCCAAGGAGTTCGTTCTGGATGTCACAGATATGCAAGCATCCTTTCATTGATATCCAGGATGGAAGAAGATAGAGTGAGATGGGGCAGCGAAAGGCGAGTGCTTTTTGTAGACTGAGGTACTTATATGAACTTTTTATAAGTCAACCATGCTGCTGGCTTGCCTTCATTTGCTGCATAGTCTATACCCAGCGCTATGCTGCAGGAATTGATGAAATATATAGCCACGTGACTCAAGCTGTCCAACTCACAATGTGATGCGATGTGATTGCTCATGGTGTGCGATACCACGGTATGTCACTGCCATTGGACTGGCTCTGGTCAATTTAATCTTACTTAAGATGTCGGACAGCAGAAAGGGAAGCCAAGCCTGGCACTTCTCTGATGTGTTAACATCGATAATATGTTTCAAGGCTATATCTACAAGGTGTAAAACGCGATGCATGTAAATGTAGGAGGATTAGCGAAACAAGGAAGCCAGTTCTATCGTGGTGTTGAGCTTCGTGGAGTCGTCGACGTAGAGAGCGATAGTGATAGCCGACTCTCAGACTGTGAACTATGCAGAGACCTGCTCGCATGTGGGGCCTAAATGCAATAATACTTGGCTCAATGTCATCACACAACGGGAGCAAGATTATCAAGGCATACCGTGCTGGGGGTACTACCAATGAAACTGCTACTAGGCCGGCTAGTAGATGAGCGGGCGAGAGTTAAAGGTGGTGGGGTTATTGCCCGGAGGACTGGCAAAATCATGTTACTAGGTGGGACTTTACGAATTCATTACGTGGAGGATAACCTACCACTGGGCATCATGACGTCCATGCCTGGTCCTGCGGGTGAAGTTAAGCGGCTGGCCAATGAAGTGGACTGCCTCGGCGATGAGGTGGATTGCGCTTCAACAAATCTTGATACCGGACGATACCCGCGAGCAGAAAAACTTGGCCTTTCCCTGTCTCGTTCTCGATCGACATCGGTGCCGAGAGATGGAGCGGGAGAACTCGCTCTTCCGCCGCTGAGTTCATGATCCGATCCCACCCAGCTACTGGGTGGGGGAGGTAGAGTGGATGTAGTTGATCTGCGTCCAGGTTCACCAAAGCCGGTTGGGATTTGTGGAGGTCTGGCGGACACGTTACTCTCGGCTGACGATGGGCGTGAACCGAGGTCAACACCATAGATATTTCCTTTGCCACTGGCTCGGTGCTCCACAGTCTCTCTTCTTCGCCCTCCAGGAGGCGCACTCTGAGAAGCCCTCATTCGAGCTCGTTTCCTTTCCGCTGTGTCCGTGTCGTCCACACCTTCCTTGAAAACTGTCTCATCCTCCCACATGACACTTTTCCTGACTTGCTTGGTTTCTAATTCCTCTACCGTGGTGGCATCATCTGGAATCTGGATACCACACTCAGCGAGCGTGTGTCTTAATGCCTTGTTTTGCATTGCCAGCCAATTAATTTTCTGCACCAAGTGGTCATTAATGTCCTTTTCCATCTTGTCTCCTGGCGCAGAAAGGGTTTCCTCCTCTACAGTAGGAGAATCCTTGTAATCGCTATATGGACCGAGTCCTTTTCGTCGAGGGGCAACCGCCTTTATGACCATTACCGGACGAGCCAGTCGGGCGGATACCGCTCTACGGCGATGTTCTGCAGACTGGTGCTGCTTTCCAACCATACCACCTGCCATCCCACCATTTTTACGACGCTCCTCAATCATCTGCTCCAGTAAGCGCGTCTTCTCGCTGAGTTCTTGTAAGATTGCGTCAATACTCAAGGATTCGTAGCGTTGAAGCCGTTCTTGAAGCTCATTGATGCGAGCAGATTCTGAATCTCCGTACCGCCAGCCACTTGCGGAGGTGGCTCGGTCTTTGATTGGGGTGAGTTGCCGCACACGTTGTTGCTAGATCATCAGCATGAGAATCACGCTTTGCATGATATGCCCTATGGCAGCCCCTTTGTACACCGCTTACCTCCTCTCGCAGCTGCCGTTGAAGGGTTTCATTTTCAGATTCCCTCAAACTTAGCATCTGTTGAGCGCGTTGGTGAGCGGTTTTAAACGTGTGGCCATTCATGTTTTATGCAACCACCACCTTTTGAGCCTTTGTGAGCTGCTTTCTCAAAATTCGCTCCCTGGCTTCAGCCTCCCTGTAGCTGTCCCAAAGCTTTTCTTCCGCAGCTTTATTCTCTTCCGTTAACTTGCGTGTCTAGAATAAGTGAAAAGTAAGAACATCCTGATCCGCGGAATGTAAGTTCAAACAATGTACTAACCTTCTTTTCATACATGGAGCGCAAGGACTGCTCTTTGATCACATACATTGACCGGACTTTTAGCAGCTGTTTAAAAGGTAAGGTGAGCGCACGGTACACGTTGCAACTGTAATTCCCATCGCGTACCGTCATTTTGAGTTCATGGTTCTCTTGTCGTAGGTCTTGGGCTTCTTCCTCATGTTTAATCATCCACCGCGCGCTGTCCTTCATATTTTGCGGCATTTCCCTGTTATCGACCACCACCTGCAATTCTTCCTTTTTTGCTTCACCCATGATATTCATGACCTCTTGGAAGGTGTTGACCCGGTACTCCGAGAATCGGTTTCTGAGCATGTTGATCTCCATAACGAGCTCCTGGACAAGGTCGTCATATTCTTCAAGAATACGATTTCGGATCTTTCGTTCATCGATTCGGCGATGCTTTCGTAGTTCCGTTAGTTCCACTGAGGTAGATGCGAAGTCAGCGTGAAGGTCGGAGCATAGATGAAACGCTAGAAGGCGGACGTCTCGTTTGTAATTCTAAACAAAAGCAAAAGTCAAAGTCAGCCCGGTCCGCGTATTAAATGACTTTATGGGTGCAATCTTAGAGAGTACCTCCAACAACTCTTTCTTCTCCTGAGCCATAAACCTGATCACTTTCTCTCCGTTCTTTATCATTTCCAGCATACGACCCATCAAAGTTCCCATAAAGTGGTCCTGCTCCCCACGCCGTTTTTCCTGCCACTTGGTTATCTGCGAGCCCAATCTCGTAATCTACATAATTCAAAATATAAATCAGCAGTCCAGTCACGGGTGATATACTTTTGACCTACCGTTTGACTCAGGAGCTCTTTGGTACACGCAAAGACACGGGAATCATCCAAGGCCGCCTGTGCCAATGCCGTCGCCCCTGCAGCCTGAGCACCCTTGGATTTGGAACCTTTTTGAAGCTCTTGCACTTCTCTCATCTGATATCATCATCGTTAGCTTTCGCTCTATACTGGTAGCTAAATGGAAGAAGAACTCACAAAGGTTGCATTGGCCTTCCACAAGTCTCGTACAAATTCATTCACCATTCCCGTTTTTGCAGTATAATCCTCCTCACTCATTCGGAAGGCGAAGCCCTTCTCTCCTGTCGGAGCAGGCACATCGATACTTTCGTATACCTTGAACAATCGGCCGGTCCGCTCGTCCGCCAATCTGTCGTGGTAGGAACGTGCTTGGCGGAGGAGCTGGAATGTGTACTCTCGGAGAAGCTCAGTTTGGAGAATGGTTGTTTGGCATTTATCAAAGGACTGCATAATTTAAACCCAGTCAATACGTTTCCAAAAAGAAAACTAGTTGATTCCTTCATACCGCTTGCGCGATGCGGTTGAAGTCGAAATCCACAGTTGCCGTGACCATTTCGTCGCGGAGTAGTAGAGCTGTTGTCGGAACGACTCAGTTACGCATTTGAATTTACATCTTCCTCATCCCAGCGAGGACCTACGAATGCTTGCATTTCCCTTTGCTCCAATTCTGTGATATAACCTGACCGATGGGACGAGGATCCTCATCTTATATATTCTAAAGAATTCACCGAGCTGTTCCTCTGTCTGAAGTCAACCTATCAGTACACTCATTCGGACCACAAGAAATGAAGAAGGTCACACCTTAATGCCATCCGGCAATAAAACTCTCAAATAAGTCCGTCGCAGGGCCAAAAGCTTTAAGCCGGTCAGCAGAAAATCGCTTTGCATTTTATTCACTTCCTCGGCGTTTTCTCCAAAGTTCAATAATGTGGCCTGAAAGAATTCGTCCAGGCACTCTTCCAGATCCAATACTTTTTTGTCGCAGACTCGTTTTGTTTTATCGTCAAGTGTGCTAAAAATGTACGGGCTAGGGTAGGGAGTGCGACGAAGGGATATATCTACCTGTAAACAAGAGAGTAATGTGAGCCGTCCTACCTTTTCTACAAGTTAGCTCTGCTACATACCCGCGATATCGCCGCTAGGACTTTGAAGGACGGTTGTTCGACAAGATTGACCAGATTCAAAATCCGGTCATGATGGGAAAGTAGCACACCATGTGCCTCTGGTCGCTAAAATGAATACAATTTCGTCTTTCAGCAGGTGTTTTTCTCTTTTCAAAGTGCTCAACAAGCTACCCACAAGGTTCATTCCAACTGCATACATCGAACTGGCCAAAGCCAAACGCAATTTCAGAATCCAAAGCTGCCACTTTGATATCAAGTATGTCTCAATCTTCGTAAACTCCGCCTGGGGTCCTTGATAAGACAAGTCCTTTTTGAAAGCGTTGATTGCATTCACAACATAATCTGCCTCTCTAACTTGCCGGACTGTTCGCAAAAAGATCAGGTAATGCTGGCCGCGAGGGAATAGCATATGAGTCACATGTTTACCTTGGGCAGCATATCGCCGATTATCCTGCAACAGATGCGCAAAAACGCCGATAAAGAGGAAGAGGTCAAAAATGGTAGATTGTATGGAAAGAGCTCGTCGAAAGATTTGTGCGTTGCGATAGACTTTCTGAGAGAGATCGATGGTTCCCTTTAAGGCCTTTTCTGATTGATTTGGGATCATCTGAACCGAAGATTCATTAAATGTGTGAGTGCAAGAGGGCGATGACGGCAAACTTACAATGATTTCCGTCATATAAGGTAAATGCCACAGTTTGCAAATCTTTTCCGTTCCCGTCAAGTCTGTATGCACAACGTCTTGAATTTGTACCGTCTCCATATTGAGTTTAGATGGATCGATCTCTGCTTCGCCTGTCCCCTTCTCCTGGTCTGTTTAGCAAGAGCCGCTCAGTTTGGGTGGGCGTTGGGCTAAACATTTTAAGGAATGAAGACTCACTTGCAAAGAAATCAAAGTGTCTCTTTATTTTTGAAGTACGAAAGAGTAGTTTACCGTAAGTCGTGCTGAGGACAGTGTTACGGAACTCATTTATGGACTTTGCGTATTCTGCTCGCTCGCATTCCTCGAGAGCAATTTCAACCATGTTGGAAAAGTACCATTCGATCAGAGAATGCTAAAAGATAAACTTGGGTAGAATTGGCTCGTATAATGTCCACATGAGAATGTAATATGGTACCTTGGTGCCCGCCATTGCTGCTTCGCGTTCTTCATCAGCAGAATCGGGGCGCGTGTGTATCTTGTATCTACATAAGGTACCTCAGTTATTGCGGTATATATGACTTATGCATGCGTCGATACGTACAATCGTCCATACTCTGACAGCAGTATCTTGCGCAGGGCTTTCTTCTTTGGCACAACTGTAGTTACTAACAGTCTGTAATCCACATCAAATCCCTGTTGAGCGGCATCAGCATTGTTGTATCGCTGTGGTGAGCGCCGACCGGACGCTGGAGTCTGTCATTCGGGTTATAATGCGTTCAATCTTCCCATCGATCTCTGTAGCGGTAAAGGCATACCTTTGCTTTCTCAACTTTCACTGCTTCCCCTTCAAATAGGAGCTTGGCATGCAACTCTCCCAAGAGCATGTCATGCATCTCCACCGCACCCATATGCCAATTCTTCTCCACCAACTGAACTTTTAAACTTGTCCGAAGTTGCTTGATCCCATCAGGTTTCATGGCTGTCTGTATCCCCGGAAGGCTCGCCAGGTCGAAGGCGCCTTTAGCTGTTGTGGTCGTGGTAGCGGTCCCTATCGTGTCGTCGAGTTCAACAATAGCCAAGGGTCCGAAACGGGGTAAAGACATTGAGGATTGCCAAGTGGCGTCTCCACGATCGTCGTCGCTGTCCTGGGAGCTTCCAATCGGCATAGTGTGGCCATTATCATGCTTATCAGCATATTCTTCTTCATAGTCATCCTGGATCATCGTCAAAAAGTCAATGACCGGTCTCCTCTCACGAACGGGTATGTCAAGTATTCACCTCAACGGCTGTATTATCCGCCAGATCTGGCGAATCAAATCGGAGTGAATTCAATCTTCCGGTGAACGCAGCTTTGTTGACTCCCATCTGAGGAAACTGCGATTCATAAATCTTCCTCAAGTACTCTGTTTGGAAAGATGAGTCTAAACACACTCTAGCCAACTGAAACTACTACCATTTCTTACCCGTTCCAAGCCAAGCAAAATATAGCCGCTCTCTCATGACCAATAGTTTCACGAACCTTTGGCATATCTCCAGCCCTTTATTTTTAAACCCTGTATCCGTAAATGGTGTTAAAGCGGCCGCATAGATACTCAACCCTTTATCTCGTTCGTTGGTTTCATATGGGGTATAATGGTCCGTGAGTAATATGTCAGGTAAGAGGGGATTCTCCAGCCAAGTTTCTGCGTCGAGTTGCCCTATGAGACGTTTTCCACGAAGTTGGGGGATTCTGAAAGAATGGTCCGCAAGGCATTGCCATGTGTGCTGTAAAAGACGCTCAAGTCAACAGCCATTTTCAGCCATTGTTCTCTGGCGACTTACATAAAGTGATTTCCAAACAGTACATTCAACAACCTGCCGGTTGAATGACTGCGCGATCTTCCCATTGCCTTTATCCAGACCCATCGATTTTCCCTGCACCAAAAGCCCTTCGATAACTCGTCCCATTTCTTTGCATGCAGTTTTTGCCGAATCGTAGACATCAACTATAATATCCAACGTTGGAATCATTTCCGTCATGTTAACTATGACGCCGGCGTGATGCATCGTGACGGTTTGTTTTTCATTTTCTAGAGCCATTTTAAGTATGGGGAACGATCGTTCAACGGAAAGCACGTCGAACTAACCATCCAATAAAGGCAACCCAGCCACTACAGGACTCTCAATTGGCCTCTTTACTCCAAATCCCAGCGTCTCGGGCATGGCAACGTCATCCGCACTTTCGCTTGCATCACTTTCTCGTGCAGCCGTCGGATCAACGCGGGCGAAATATCGTTTGACCCATTCCCGATATCGCTCAACACCGTCTTTGATCATTGGGAGAACGGTTTGGGCGTGGATTTGAAGCATTTTTGTTGCAAGCGCGTAGAAGCGCGAAAAGTAGGGCGACTAGGTAGATTTTGTTTAGATCAGATGTGAGTGAGCAATATATCCTGGATAACACTTACCCCGAAATCGAAATTGGGACGAATGTGCATTAGGTCTGTTATGATTTGCGCTATTCGCTGGATGCGGTATGGATCACACGTGTGTTCATATACCTCCATATACGCATTGACGAGCTGTATGCGTTCTATTCGTTGAGTGTCCACAAGCAGGTACATGAACAAAGGAGTTTCTCACCTCCATCTTTGCAAACTGAAATTTAACCTCATGGTCATACAGTTCCAATAAAAGTTGGGCACGGTCAAGGTTAGGGCTCCGGAAGGTATAGCTGCCTTCCAAAAAATCCGCTATTCCATAGCGTACTACTCTTAATGCGATCGTCGAGACGGTTGAAAGTAGCTGTGAACGAACCTTTCCGTTCAGACATTTTGAACCGCATCTCATCTTGGTATTTCCGATCAGACTCTATACCACTATCTGTTGGCTCGGGGGTTGCCTGTCTGTCGTCATCGACTGGGCCGTAATTAATGTATAGGGTTGCTGCTTTTAAGAGTGTTGTTTCGAGTGTCTTTAGATCATCCACCGCAACATCTGCCACGAGGCATAGCTGATCAACGCTGATCCTAGTAACAGATGAAACATTACAAACCCAGCTCACCGTAAACAAAGGGAATCCCGCGATAATCCCTTAATATCACCACACCGTCCACAAGTCCCCTAATGTCTTCTGTTCCATTTCCATCTTTTTCACTGGGCTCACGTCCACTCCCACTGGCAGCACTGTTCGGTCGCTCGCTAGATGCATCTGGCATGTCAAACAGCTCTTGTTGATGCCACATGTGCGTGATCAACGCTGCTGTGGCGAGTACGTTCGGGCGCTCTTTTTCTCCCTTGGCAGAATCTGTCACCTCGACCTTGACCCGGACCTTGGTCTTCTTCCAGTCAAGGTTAATACGTTTCTCAATTGAGCGAAAGAAATTGAGTTGAGAGAGCAGTGATGCACGAAGGTCCCTGAGGCGAATATACCGAAGTTGGAGGAAAGAGTATATTTCATGTTCGGAAAAAAGTGTAGATATTGTGGGATCGCCATCTGTTCGTTTGGAATCCCCTCCAGTGATTTCCTGTTCAACTTTGCGCATTTCCACATTGGAACGCAAGATAAGTCCAAAGGCATGTTTCTTTCCGTCAAGTACCCGGAAATCTTTTGGCAGCTCCATATCTCTCGGGTCAGGGACCTTCATTCCCAATTCGAATGGCCCTCCTCCTGCCAAGGTTCCTACAGATGCGAGGATGGGCATAGTCATTCCATCGCCCGCGTGGTTCTCTTGGAGTTGATCGGACTGTTGTTGTGGCTCACGAGCAGATGAAGGACGGGAAGATGGAACTCCGGGAGAGGACAGACTAGTCGATGAGGTTTCGAAAACTCTTCGTGCGGCTTCACGTAACCGACTCACAACCGATTCCAAATCGTTTGAAGTCATCAAATCATGCTCGTACCGTAGCTCAAAGTCCATGTCTCTGCGCTAAAGCACGGATTACACTGATGTTAGCTGGACAGAAGAATGTGATCTAGGGCACGTCAAACCTGCCTGGCGCAGAAAATCGAACTGGGCTTCTTGCCACCCTTCAAACTCGGGATAGAATTCCACGTCGCGGATCCAGTCGGCATATCGCAACCGGGGAGCATTTGGGTCTAAAGCAAATTCAGAGATGTAATTAATATGTTTTCCTAGATACAGACCGACATAATTTGATGTATACTTTTGAATCCTGGGTGTAAATTCAACCCCGCCAAAGCAGCAAGCGAAGCCTTTGAATCGTGCACAGACGCGGACCCTTGTTGCGCACTCGGCATTCCAGCGGGCGCTGCACTCCCCAACCTCGGCTCAGTTGAAGCAGTTTCACCATCAGCAATGATGCCAATAACATCATACGGTGGGAATGATATCTCCGCTGTTTGCCGCCGAAATGCTTCAGAAAACTTTGAATCTACCTCGTACGCAAATGGCCGGCCATCTTCGCGCGAGATGGGGGTTTCGAGATTCCAGTAGGCAACGAGTAGATCGAACTCGGTTAGAAAGTCCTCAATTCGCGGAGTCTTGACGGGCGGGTTCTCAATATAACTAGTGTAAAACAATAAGGTCAACGAGTCAGCTCAGTCAGGCCAATGTCCAAGATCACAATGATGAACCTACTTGTTTATGCCCTCCAAGACATTCAAAGTCTCCAAAATGCCCTGTGCAGGCTTGGTTTCGTTCACCAGTCGGTAATCCTTGATAAGCTGGACCCGGTCGCTATGCACGAGCATCTTTTTGAGCATGAGCGGGAGATTTGATCGTGCGGGGGTACGCAACGCGTAATAGTCTCTAGACTTTGGGTAGTCCTTACCTTGGCTCTCTGAATGAACATTTCAACGTGCTTTCGGGAAGCTATGGTTGAGATTGACCAACGGAGGAAGACTACAAAATCGCTGATATCGAATAAAGGATCGGTGCCGAGCTCATTTGGGCCAAAAGGTGCAGATGGAGCTTCTGTTGCCGACTTTGTGGATCCGGCGGCTTCTCCACCTTGCTGTTCTCCTCCTGCTAGTTTGGTGCTCTGTCTTCCTTGAGTGGCTGTCGTCTTTCCCACCGCGGCTGCTTTTGGTCGGGTATTTTGTAAAATGCCTCGACGTTCGCGCTCGATTCGTTCCGCCTCAGCTCTCGCCTGGAATATAAAATTTAATGTACTCCCTCCTATTCACTTGGGACAAGAAGCCTTTACCTCCTCCTCCCGGGCACGGCGCTGCTGTCCCTCGTGAGCGTCCGCTAGCCTCTCATATCTGCTGACCGCATCTGTGTACTCAGCCTGCAACCACTCTTGATATCTTTGAAAGGTGGTGAAGAACGTTGCAATGTCATAAGACGTACGACCTGGCAAACAAAGATAATTAGCGACGTTACGTCCATTCCTCATTATAGGCTGAACATACAGAATCTGCCCCATCTGGATAACAAAAGCGCATTTTCTTCTACCAGCTGCGTTGCCTTTTCCTTGTAAAAAGTCATTAAGAGCAAAAGTAGTTTGTCAGATGTGAGCTCGGCGTCAACATTCCAGTAACTGTCGAGCTATGCAAATATGTTAGAAGAGATCTAGTTTACATGAGATAAAAGTATAAAATCTACCTCCTGTGCAATCGCCTCCCACAAGTATTTTGCTTTAACAGGCATCTCTATCCGAAGTATATTTTCTAATCGCTCGGCTCGGATTTGCTTGAACTTTTCAAACACGCTTTTTCAAAGCATTAACCAAGCCATATAGTGCATAACTCGTATTCAATCTCAAACTAACCTCATCCCTTGATAGGCACCCAGCCGATCTCTTCGGCCACTGATATTTTGATAGTCCTTGTGTCTGCCTTCGTGAAGCCCGCGAATGTCATGGAGTAGCTACGATCATAGTCCTAATCAATCAATGCAGGAAAAAAAATTGGTTGGAGCTTATTAAACCTACGTCTTCCATTCTCTTATCTAAAGCAAATAAACTTTCTGGTGGTTGCTCTTTCAATTCATCAGGGATCTCTGCTTCCACTTTTTCGTTTGCCAGCGGGTCCAGTTCGGCTTGGGCGGCAAGCGCCGCGACGCCGGCCGCGACCGACAATTTCTCGGCCGCGCTAGCAGATGCAGCTGCCATGTTGGAATAATTTTAAAAAAGGACAGTCTGGTCCCTCCTGGCGTTTTCTAACCAAGACTAACTGTGCCAATTTCCTCTAAACCGGACGCAGAGTCGGACTTCAACACGCTCAGCGCGATTCCACGTGACGTGGCTCGGCGTGCTTACGTCTGCATTGCTGAGGTAGCTTACCGATACACATATAGCTGGGTGGGAAATAATGTAGCGTTGCAGCCCATTGAATAACCACACTTATTGTAACATCATCATGAAGATAAACAAAAGACGGGTCCACTTGCGGCCATGACTGATTGTCGTTTGCAGCCACTGATGAGTTGAACATTCATTGCATCCACTCTGCTTTTCTATATAAACCCTCTCTTCCCTCTCCTCCCATCCTGTTCTTTACCCTCGACTCTCAGCAAGTCAATCATGAGAATGGAGATCTGGTGCCAAGGATCTCGCCCTCCCGACAATAACAATAATTGCCAAGCTACTACTACTATAAGGCTGCGATCGCAGGTATGTGTTTGTATTTTCCCATGCTCACTCCCCAGTCTAACTCTTTTCTAGTATCTGAACATCCTCCGACCAAAACAAGAGCTTTTGACCCAAAGGCCTAGTTGGATTCGCTCGTGGTGGTGGGCTTAGTTACCTGGTTAGACCAACCGTTATGTATTGCATGTGTAATTAGGCCGTAGTAATTAGTTTGGTTGGCTATCCAGGCTGGTTGTTGCCACACTGGTTCAATCCACACTGGTGTATTGTGTGTGACACTTGTTATTGCTATCAATTGGGTTCATAGAAATAGCAATTGACCCGAGCAATAAAATCAACGACGGATAACACCGTCGATTGAGGGCAGAATTGAGCGGGTAACTTTGCACACAAATCACGCGGGAATTGCTGCAAGTGATATGGATCTTTTCTTGGGCGGGGACTCGAAACTGCAATGTGTTGTAGCCGAGATGCGCTGCGCGGGTTGTGGCCTACAAGTGGCCAAAGTAAGAGGCTCCTGTTTAAATGCTTCAGACATAGTAGCTCAATCTTCTTCAAAAGGCGTCAACCAGCAAGTTTCATAGTATGAGTAGGTCCGTATTTGTTTTGGTTTTTGGGATTCCTGCAGCACAATTATGAGTTTGTGATGGAACGCCAAAGTGGTCATGCAGTGTTATGACAGATTCGTTCGAGCGTACCCACTTCCCGACATGGAATGTCTTGGAAACCGGTTTTGGTTCCCGAATGCTGTCATCAAAAAGTCACCTTGCTGTTGAGACGTGTTCCAAACTGCCCCCAGCATTGCCCCAACAATGTAATCACGTGATGCTCATACAGGTGCCACTGTGCGACATTGCCGTAACCTAAAAAGGTAATGCTTACGCATCACTTTAATAGTTTCGTCGATCGACTCCGCCCGTCTTTCAAACACTGCAAGAGAACACAAAAAGGAACTCGCAAAGCAACGGGCGAAAAGGAAGAACGGGTGACTTTTGTGGGCTCTGGGGAAGGGCAAGGAGGAGGTTTGAAAGCGGCACTTTTGGACACCCGTTTCCCCATTTTTTTTGTCTTTTGGCTGGAGGGAACTTTGACTTTTGCGCTTGTTGCGCTGCTGTCTCCCGTTCCTCTCGTCCTTCCAAGTTTTCTTTGCGTGTGGCTGCGATCTTTTGCCTTTTAATCGCCTCTGCAGTTGGAGAACTTAAGAGTTTGGGTGCTGCTTGTCGATAGCCAAGACCTTTTCTTTCGCTCCCATCTCGATTTTTTTATATTACCCAATACCACACATTTATATAAACCACTCACAGAAAAGCATCATGGAGTCCATATACGCTTATCCTCCCGCAGTTCACAGAGAAGATGCCTACTTGCAAGCCTATTCTGCACTGACTGGCGGAAAACGACGGCCATCGGATGAGTCAATCACATCCGGAATGACCTCGGCAACAAAGACGAGCGATCCACGGCCGAGCAACATCAACAACACGAACGGCTCGAATGCAGACAAGCTTATCATGCACACCTCGCCTAGACGGTCGATCGCCACGGACAATGCCGCCCGTTTGGTCTACATGACAAAGTTTGGAGGAAAGACAGACTTTCCGTTGGTGAGAGAAGAAACGACCATTGGCCGAAAGGATGATAACCACATTGCATTGCCGTGCGCAAAAATCTCAAAGTACCACGCAGTCGTCAAGAGAGGTGAACATGGTTATTACATACGGGACCGAAATTCTTCAAACGGCATCAAGATCAATGAAAAGCTCATTTCGAGTGCTCCACAGCTGCTCAAGGATGGCGACAAGATTGATATCGGGACGTTTACACTGTATTTTCAAGACGAGTTCCTGGAAGATGGTGGACAGGCTCAGAGAAATTCGTACGAGCCTGCAAGCCCTCTTTCACCCACCGCCTCGACAGTCAACGGAACCTTAACCCGACGCCCCTCTTCCCTCACAGAAGAGGAATACCGTTTTACAAAACTTGTCACTATTCTTCCCTCTGATCAAAAGTATGAAGAAAGCGTCACGATCAGAGCCGAAATGTCTGCAACAACCGCCGACACGGATTTTCGGCGATGCCAGGATGTAGCAGACATGGCCACCTTGAAAGAGGACTATGAAAAGCTTCGACTCGCGTATGAACTGTCCAAAGTTTTTACGACCAATGTTACGGAAGCACTTTCCAAATCTTGCGAACTCATGTTTGAAATCCTCACTGTCGATCGTGCAGTTGTTTTATTGGTAGATGACGACACCAATATGCTTGGAACACACTATGTCAAAGTACGGGAAGGCAAAGGGTACGATAAAAAGGAAATATGCCTGAGTTCCACTATCCTGCGCAAAGTGTATCATTCCCGCAAATGCCTCATTACTTCGGACGCATTTGAAGATCCCATGTTGAGCAAACAGGCGTCAGTCAAAGTCGGCCAAATTCGGTCGGTCATCTGCGTTCCTTTGATTGCTCACAGCAAAGTTCTTGGAATCCTCCACCTGGACTCGCGGGACAGGATAAACACCTTTTCGAAAAAGGATCTGTCCCTTGTGTTGACCATCTCGACCCAAACCGCCATGGCGATCGAAAATTCAATGTTGATCAAAGAGATTCAGCTAAAAGCACGATTGACTGAAAATTTGTCCCGGTTCTTGCCTCCTCATGTGGTTTCCAAAATGACGAGTGCCAAGGGTATGGAGGGCGTCACTCGCGGTGGTGGGCGGGATACGGTGGGAACGATCTTGTTTGCGGATATAAGAGGGTTCACGCAGTTGAGCGAGAAGAGTACTCCGAGTGAGGTTGTGAGTTTGTTGAACGATTACTTTGAGCGGGTAAGTTTTGTGCTTACAAGCGACGTTGGATATGCGCTTGTCCTAAGGAAAGTGTTTTACCTTTTACCAGCTGGTGAATATCGTATTCAAGTATTCTGGTGTGGTCGACAAGTACATTGGTGATGCCCTCATGGCGGCCTTTGGCACTCTCGAGCATGAAGGCCCGGACGCCGAGTACCGCGCCGTCTGTGCTGCACTTGAATTCAAGCAAGCAATAGACGACATGAACGAGGAGCGGGCCAAGGTGGGCAATGAGCCTATCTCGATTGGAATTGGTCTCAATACTGGTAAAGGCCTTATTTTGTTTAAAAGTTGATATCGACTCGTTTGTATGAACTATTCCGTTCCTTTCCAGGTGAACTCTTGACTGGCTTTATTGGCTCTCCACAGCGTCTCGAATACACTTGCATAGGCGACACTGTCAACACGTCCTCACGTATTTGTTCAATGGCGTCTGTAAACCAAGTTTTAATTTCACAGTCGACCTTTGACGCCATCACAGGACGTGTGGAAGTCGTCCCGGTCGGTTTGCGCATGTTCAAGGGAAAAGTCAAGGAGGTGATGGTTTGGGAAGCGATAGGGATTCTACCGGTGTAAAAATGCTGCTTGGGGGATTGTAATTATTATTTTTATTTTGGGTGGTGGTGTATATATACTGCACATGTATGAAATTAAATTTGCAAGATTGGCATATTGGACTAGAACAATGTTTTATTGCATATTGTGAAGGGATAATTGTTTACTAGGACGACTGGCGGTATCCCCAATACTTGCCTCTGATCATGTTGACTTTTTGACTGCAGTAAATGGCGACATGGTATCATTACTTGTCGACGTTGCAGCCGCAAGCATTGGCCAGGGGCTTTGCGCGCAGAGTGGCAGAAAGTGTTTCTGTTCATCAAGAACCGCATAGTGCGGGCTTGCGTTCCAAAAAGTGTATATTCTGATATCCATGCGAAAAGCCAAATGGTTGTCGACGCGCAGTTACTGTAAATGTAAATGGATCGGCCGTTGACAATGCGAATCAGACAAATCAACGATTCAATCACCGTCGTATCGACGACGAAAACGATCTCCTTGTGCAAATGATCCATTTAGCTTTAGCCGATGGGTTGCAGTTACTGAAATGGATCGACCGTTAACAATACCCATCAGGACAAATCAACGATTCAATCACCATGGTATCGAACCACATCTGAAAACGATCTCCTTGTCATGATCAAGCCCGTGTGTACCTTACGAGATGAAGATCAAAAGGAAAAAAAACAGGTGTTCTTCCTGGGGGGCGTTTTACGAAAAAGGTCAACCGCGTGTTGGTCATCAAAGGTGTATAGCCAGGGATAGATTATCATCCCTGATTCAAGGGCGTTGAACAGGGCGTTCGTTCAAAAGATGGGTTGGGATGGGGGTGCTGAGGGTTGACATGCTGTACGACGACAGGGTTTGTGAAAACTTTGATGATGCATGAGAGCCATTTTGGAATATTATTGTAGGCTGGGATACGTTCAACGCTACCATCTAATATTGTCCACTTTTGGTAAGACTGCAACCTTTTATACCCATGATCTTTGCCATTTGAATGTGTTGTTACTCGCCCATCTACCCTTCCCAAAACCAAAAATGTCCTTGCAGACAGTGTATTCTTTTGCAAATGCCAACATGTTTGTCGGTTACGATTGCCTACTGGTAGATGAACCAAACTCGCCCACAATAAAATCCTTGTCCTGAGCTTAACGATAACAACAACGGAACAATGAGCAACAAATATCAGCGTCATGACCACATCGTTTCCTTTGCACAGCTGCCAAAATCACAAATTCCCCCCCTTAAGAGAAATGGGGGATCCAACAGTCCAACTGGCGAAAATTCCAAAATGACATACCTGGCATGACGTCACAACGCGTTGACGTGTTTTCTCCTTGGCTTTTGGGGCAACAAGAGAATAAAAGGCTTAACTTGCAGCATTTCCCCCTCTTGTCCTCAGATTCTGCAAGACGGGCGTATAGCCAAACAAACAACAAACAACACACGACAGCACATTAACCAAATCTCACTCTACCACACACAAGAATGGTTTCCGCAGCTCAAATATGCGATTACCTTCTCGCTTTTTTCCTTCCACCTCTCGGCGTCTTTTTCAAGCGAGGCTGTTCGGCCGATACGTTTATTAACATTGGATTGACCATCCTTGGATATATCCCAGGTAAGACTGTGTGTTGGATGAATGGGCAAAGATCGGGTTCTGATGACGCGTTCGTTGATAGGTATAATACACGCGTTCTATATTATCCACAAGCATCGTCCAGGTGTTATTTTGGCATGAGAAGAGGGGTTGTGATGGAGGAGGAGATGGTGGGGGACGGAATATGATGAACGGATGGATATGGTTATGTTTGAATATGATGTAATGATACAGTCAAACACGTTTGTTTTTACTCTTGAGATGACCAGTGTCTTGGATGGTTGACGTTGCTGAGGCAGCATTCATTCGTTGGGGAGTCGTCAGAGCGAGAGAAACCATTCTTTCCAATCGGTTATCTGGGCAAGGGCCGTAATATTATACGAACGGTCCCAACGACCAGCCTATGCATTCAAAACACCTCGAGGTATTTGATGCTCTTACTGCAGCGCATGTATGTAGGCGCATAGAAGGGATTTTTGATAATACAGTACCTAGCCACCATGTGGATTCTGCCTTGATGGATATCACAGACCCAAAATACTTCGGCGAGCAAGAGAAAATCAAATAGTTGTCAAATATACGATCACCTTCCAGTAAAACCCTCAATCAAAAGCGAGTCTCAATGCGGAAGACACATCATCAATTTCCGCACTCTTGTCTGCTTCATGCACCGTCACAGAATAAAGACAGAGGAAGAAACACGAGTGCGATAAATACCCTAACCATAAAATCCCATTCTGTCAGTGTATGTGCAAATCCATCAAACCGGCCGCACATAGACCAAAAGAGAAACAGGATATGCAAGGCAATGTACATGGCCAAACCAGGCCACCATGATCCACTATTACAGAGTGGACGGCCAAAACGCTCCATGCAGGTCTGGTTCTACCGCTTCACACACAAGAGAACAAGATGCTGTGAATGCCATGCACAATGTTGTGGGTACTGTGGTGCGGCTGTGTCGTGGTAGCAACGGAAGCACAATTGCTGTTTGACATGGTACAGTTACGGTTTGTCAAAGAACAGATGCAAATCTCCCTTGCCAACATGTGTTGGATGTGTGCGATACGATGCCTGTTTTGCTCTTGGACAGTTTGACATTTCCAAAATCTGACAATCACCATGGCAATGGTTGATCACGTTTCTGTGGTCATGTGCCTTGTCACACTACGGAATTCAGGTCACGCCATAATATCACGTGGCATTTATTGCTGAGAAGTCGGACCGCAGCGTATGGGCGGCCGATGGGAACACAAATGCAGAGGCCGGGAACCGAATCAAGATTGTTTTGAAAGCGGCAGCGGAGGATGGATTTCCATGGCGTGGAATTCCAGATCCCGGATTTGCCAACTGGGCAAGTTTTAGACTCGGACAAGAGACTCCAGGGCTGTTACGCAACGATGATGCCTGTCCCCTTTAGATGATGCCAGCCCCAAAAAAGGTCTTTTGCAAGCCATAGCCTGAAGATTATTTGCCGTTCGACCGCTTGTATCGGTTACGGCTTGATGTGTCGTACAGCTGATGCGCGCGGGTTTTTTGACAGATTCGTCGATCGTGTCTACTTGGCGTTAGAACCCAGGTGCCCGTTCCCATTACATTTTCCTTGCAAGATCGGAAAACGATGCTATTTCTACAAAATTGTGGTGGTTGAATGGTGATGGTGGGAGAGATGGGCCGCTTGGATATCATTTAGGACACCATCGTGGAAGCTATTTTTTTTTCTGTCCATCTCTCGGTCCCTATTTAATTTCCCATTCACCATGATTCATGAATGGGGGACAGATGCGTGAAAGACAGTTTTTGTGCTGTAACCAATCGATGTGGGACGCTTATATCCGACACGTTGGCTATGCCCTCCGTTAACAAAACTGCGGGCAATTGGAATGCCAACCATTGGTTCCTTGCCTGGCACAACGAAGACGGTTGCAAAGAACGAAGCCGCGGACAAGACCAAATATCCGCATCTCTTTGATCTTTTTCCAATGTCGGGCGGGCGCCGAAGTTCCCCCATGGCGGGAGGAGAATGGCAGTTTTCTAGGGCATCCCATAGCAAATACAAGAGGTTCCGCGTTGGCTTCCGTGCAAAAGGATGAATCATTTTGCAGTTGCCCTGTTGGGACGCAGTTTATGTCACCCTCATGTTGTACCAAAATAAAACTAGTCAGAAATGTGTTGCTTTGAAAGCTTCCAAATAAAATTTTTCCATGGCGACTCCATGCCTCGGACTGTCTTGCCGAGGTCCAGACTCGCCACCACGAATAAACCACCTACCACGCGACCCTTCCAGTAGGGAGGTATGTATAATACCGATACCACGGAATAATGCGAGGGTTGTACAAGACACGGTCATGGTCGTTACCGAAACTGCGGATAATGAGAAATCCCACCCAATGCGGCGGGGCCAATTGGAAATCCAAAAGTTTTGAAAACTGCGCTTTTCCCACCAAGCGATTTTCTTACGACACAAACGTCGTGCGTAGTGCGGGAGGGGGGGGGCGTCGTAGGCCTAAAATTAAGACATTTGGAAGGGTGGGGAAAAGGGTTGTTGCTTGGCGGGTGGGAAAGGAATGGGAGGCGGTTTTTTGGGCGTTTCGTTTTTGGGTTGTTTACGCTTTTTGCCCTGTTGGAGGGGGGACATTTGTAAATGTTGCTTGAAAATGAATATTCGTCATGGTTGTCGGGATGATGATGCTGAAATTGAGGGTCCTGTTGGTCTTTTTTTTTTTTGTTTTACCCGTCGGCCCTCCATGGAATTTAGATACTTTTGTTATCCCGCTCTTGTCCTTTTGCAGTTTCCCCCCCTCCGTGGAATTTATTATAAAAGATCCTTGACGTTTTTTTCTTGGCTGTGATTCTTTTTTTTTTTTTTTTGCAGTTCTGCCACAGATCTAAAAGACGCTTCTCAACACTCCTCGCCGCCCTTTCATAAAAACAGATATCGAAGAGACACAGGCATCTGACAATCAGCAGCAAGAGCACGAGCGCAATCTGCATACCCACATCCCACAAACTAGAAACACGCGCGGATCTAACGATGCGACTAGACGACCACTTGCTGTCATCGTCGGGCTTTTCATACCTGTCCCTCGACCATGGCTTGCCTCTCCCGGAAGCTTCATATCCATCGGCAAATGTCGTGGCCTCGACACCCACATACGCTGCACCAGCCGTTTATTTTTCTTCTGACAGTAGATCATTCGAAGACAGAGTCTGTCGCGACCATCCATGCACGTTCCTAGATCATCACCCGCGAGCGGAATCGTCGGAATCGGACTTGTCTGATTTCGAATCAGACTTGTTCTTGAATCCGGCTGGCCTCTTTGGTTCGGGCTCATCGAGTCAATTACACATGAGAACAAGCCCAACACCGTCCTATACCGGATCGGACGGAAGCGCTAGCCCGCTTGTACGTGGTATTTCGCCTTGCTCAACTTCGTCGTCGTTGGCTGCGTGGGAAACGACACTTGGCGCAAATCGCCCAGTATGGGAAGATGACGGTTTCTTTCAGGACGATGGCGGGCATCGCTTGGGTGCCTGGCTGGGCAATGATCATCCAAACTACTACTCTGGCGAATCAACAATGGGCGCACCCAAGATGGACAATGGTTCCAACGAGTATGGCAAGATGGACCGAGGACATCATCATATACCTTTTTCGGTGCCTGCACCTCAGCCGACACCACACTTGAGCCAACCGCATTTGTCGCAGCAGCACCAGCATCAACACCAGCGCCAGCCGCAGCAGCAGCAGCAGCAGCAGCAGCAACAGCACCAACAGCAACAGCAAAGTTTTGGCAGATCTTCCGTGTTGGGATATCCTACGAGCGACGAACGGTACTACCATCCTCACGCATACCCTCACCAGCAACATCAGCAGCAGCAGCAGCAGCCAGTGCGTCATCAACCACAGCAAATGCTCCCAGGCTCTGCGTCGCCGTACCGACCGCCGTCTCGGCCCCTTCACCCTCAAACTGCGCATCGCCACCATCATACCCCGTCCAATTCGCCTTCATCGTCGTCATCATCGGCTTCATCTCTTGCAAGCATGACAAATACATCATCGTCAGCAACACCTCAACTCCACAACACATACCCATACCTCCCTCCTCTCCCCCACCACCGCCACCAGCCACCCGAACCACAGCACCGCAATGAGCAACCGCCGCGTGAACGGCGCTTTGAATGCGCACAATGCCTGAAACGCTTTCTGCGCCGGCAGGACCTCAATAGGCACTCTGCGACGCACTTGAATGGCTTCAAGCCTTTTCGGTGCGATTACTGCGGTACGGGGTTCACCAGACAGGATGCCTTACATCGTCATGGTAAGGCAAAGAGATGTTTGTCCAAGCGACGGTCTGCAAGTGATGAAGGAGATCGATAGAATCTGCTCCTCTTGTGTATATAGACTTTGACGACGACGACGACACGCTGACAAAGACTGGGAAAGCGCTGTTGGAATTTACAACTCTTTTTCCTTGTTCTTCTGTTGGAAATGGTTTCCTGTTCAACTTCTATTTTTTTTTTGGTCCGAATATTGATCTGTTTATATTTCATTCTTTCTTGTCTTGTGTGTGTGTGTGTGTGTGCATATTTCCTCCCTTTTGATGGATGGAGTTTTTTTTTTCCTTGTGTGTGTACTAGACAAATGCTTTGCACTGTCAAAGTTCAAAACTATAGACGTTATAATATACTGTTGATGGGTCGTTTGCTACCACTCAACCACTGTTAACCACCGCTCACCCTTTTATGGTACACTGCAACTACGGTTCCAACCATGCGGCTAACGTGACTGATAAGATGCGGCTGTGACTGCGTGCATTTAATTGAATTATTGCATTGCTACCTACATCTTAGAGTTGACCAGTGGTTAACGGTGTAGGAGTGAGAGTAAGTTGAATTGTGTTGTGTTGGGCAATAGATGCGGACCTTTGGACAACTTGGCAAACGTTCATTGCCATCCATGTTTGCTCTCCCTCTGACGACATGCAGAAGGATCTGGGACATTTCCCTTCAGGGAGGGTGCGCGCTTCTTCATCCCCCGCGCACCCATTTTGTGACTCTGTGGATCCGCCTCAACTTGGCAACCAGAGCTTCACTGCCCCAATCTTGTCTAATGATCACATTGGTAGGGTTTGTCGGACCTCTTTTATCCAAAAGTGAAAAGATCAGCACAACACTTTGACAAAAATCGTTTATCATATTGAGAGATGCCAACTGATACAACGAGGCCTAGAATGAGATGCCTCGAAACTTGTCATGTTTTCGTCTAGGCCCTGCTGGTCCCATTTGCAAAGCAATTTTAAAAAAAAAACAACAACAACATCTGGCCAACATCTGGTCACGGCTCGCAGCTTTGAAAAAAGTAACTAGTGGGCTTTTTGTCCAAACTTTTAATCCAAGTTATAATCACGTGATTATGGAACTAAGCTCTCGTTATTTTTTGTTGGTTTCTTGGGCTGCAAGGGACAACTCCGACTTGTAGTGATTCTGTTTCCTTGGTCCTGCTTCTGAGGTACCCGTTGAAATCCGAGCATCCTACCATACCCACGCTCGTTAGAGCACCTCGAGCCCTCCGCGACACAACAACCATGGGCAAGCCTGACGCCCAACCCAAAGCAAAAAAGGGCGGGTCAGCGCTCAAAAAGCTAAAGTCTTCTCTGAAAGAGGCCGGCGTGCTTGGCAAACACCACAAAATCTCCAAAAAGAAGAGCGCAACACATCGAGCCTCTGCTCTCTCTGCCCGAAAAGAAGCTGTTCAAACAGTGCGAGATCTAACGTCTAGACAAACCAACCCATTCGAACTCCAATTCACTCGCACAAAGCATGACGTCCTGAACCGTAAAGTCAAGGGCGCACAAGGTCGTCCGGGTGCTGTTCGCAAACGAGGAGAAGAGAATAGGAAAAAGACTCTAGCTGTTGAGATGGATCGGAAACGAAAAGAGTCGGCATTTGTGGATCGGCGATTTGGTGAGAACGATCCCAGCATGTCCATGGAGGATAAGATGTTGGAGCGGTTCATGAAGGAAAAGTCAAAGCGCTCTGATCGAGGGACTCTATTCAATTTGGAGGAGGAAGACGACGAGGAATTGACGCATCTGGGTAAATCCTTGTCTGAAGATGCATTTAACGATGCCGGGTTTATGCGCGTAGAAGACGATGAGGAATCCGGACAAATTGATCGAAATACTGTTAGGTATACTCATTTTGGAGGATTCAGTGATGACGAGGAGGTGGAAGGCGAAGATGGAAAGAGAAAGTCAAAGAATGAAATCATGAAGGAAATCATTGCCAAAAGCAAAATGCACAAACGGGAGAGACAGTTGCAAAAGGAACAAGATGATGACCTCGCCGATGCCCTCGATGCCCAACTAGACGATATCCGTGATCTCCTTGTTCCAAGCAAGACGCCTCCTGCGGAAGCGTCCACCGCTGCCAAAGGTCGTACAAATGAGCCATCCACTGACTACGCCGACTATGACTCTTTTGTCCGAGAGCTAGCCTACGAACGCCGTGCAAAACCCACCGATCGAATGAAAACGGACGAAGAAATCGCCACAGAAGCCAAGTCGCGTCTCGAAAAACTCGAACGAGACCGTCAGAGACGGATGATGGGATTACCCACCGAACAAGAAGAGCGCGAAACGCGTCGTAAAAATGACTTTGCGTCTCGAAAGCGCGTCTCTCAGGCGGACGATCTTGGGGATGATGATTATGGGAAGGCTCTGAGTGCCATGGTGGAAATTGAGGAGGAGGTGCCCTTGACATATCGTAATGGAGTATTGGTCAACGATGAAGTTTTTATGAGTAAGAAGAGAAAACTAGAGGCGGCGAGTGATGATGATGATGAGGATGAAGAGGAGAGCGAGGATGAAAGCGAGCAGAGTGGGGATGATGACGTGAATGGTCCACTAGAATCAGATGGAGAGGATGATAGTGACGACGAACAAGACGAAGATGATGATAGTGAAACCAACGAATGGCAAGTCGAGGAAATTGATGAAGAATTGGGAGAAGCACACGGTGACAAAGACGCAAGCGACGACGAAGAATCAGAAGCTAAAGACAGCACAACAACCTCCTTGGAAACTAATGAAGCAAAACTTGCCCAACCCCGTTTCAAACGAAACCCTGACCCATCCGCCGCCTCCGAACTCCCGTACACCTTCAAAGCTCCAGAAACGCACACTGAGTTTCTGGAACTTGTCAAGGACAGAAACCCAGAGGACCAGGCCACCATTATCGATCGACTGAGGGTCTTGCACCATGTGTCATTGGGCGGGAACAATCGAAGAACATTGGAGGTTTGTAAGAGCTGTTCGTGTTCTAAACTACCATTTCTCACATCAAGATCACTGTAGACCCTTCTTGACATCCTATATGAGCACCTGGATTACCTATGCTCACAGCGCACACCTTCCTTCAAGACGATCCACCATCTAAGCCCCCACATCATTAGCCTCTCCCAGCAATTTGCTACCCAATCCGAAGAGTACTTTATTACAACGTTAACAACCCTCGAAAAACGGCTTTTAAAAAATCTGGGATCGGGTAAAGGCTCCAAAGCATGGCCAGACCTGCACGCCTTGGTGTTACTGAAACTGGTTGCACGCATTTATTCAACATCCGATTTGGTTCACCCTGTCGTGACACCCGCCATGATTTTGATTGGGCAGTACCTTGCCTTATGTCCCGTTGTAAAGGGGAGAGATGCGGCTGCGGGACTGTTTTTGTGTCAAGTCGTTTACGAGGTGAGTGGATTTGATACTTGTAACGTTTTGCTCGTATCGTTTTTCTAAATGTTTGGAAACGTAGTATGAAACCCTTTCCAAACGCTACGTCCCCGAAGTCATCAACTTTTTTGGAACCCTTCTCTCTCTTCTACTCCCCCTGGAAGAGAATAGCACCCAAGCTGAATTTCCCACGGCTCCCATCCTACAACCCAATGTGACGAGTCTCCGCGTCAAGGACTGGTCCGAACCGCTCACACCACTTGTACTTGCATCCTTGTGCCCCGAGTCAGAGATCCATAATCTCTCCCTACTAAGCACAGCACTCCACCTCTTGAACCGCTTTGCAAAACTCTACACCGACACCTCTACCTTCCCCACCATTTTCTCTCCATTCCTCCCTCTTTTAAACCGCATCCCACCCTCACCCCTCTCAACACCCGCCGAACAAGCCATCAGCACCATCACAACAGTCTCCAAAACAGCGCCCCTAAAACGCCGTCCGCTCCTCCTCCAAAAGCACAAACCCATCCCTATCCAAACCTACGTCCCGAAATTCGACACTCATTACTCGATTGACCGCAAAAAGCGGGATCCAAACAGGGATAGAGCCGAGAAAGCCAAATTCAAAAACGAGTATAAGAAAGAGTACAAGGGGGCTGTTAGAGAGTTGCGTAAGGATGCTGCTTTTGTTGCCCGTAAGAGGTTAGTGGAGACCAAGCAACGGGACGTGGAGTATAAAAAGAAAATGGACAAGATTATGGGACAATTGGCGAGTCAAGAGGGCGCCATGAGGGGCTATGAGCGGAATATGAAAAAGGCAAAGGGGAAAAGGTAGTAGTATATCATGTTTTAGGTGTATTTAGGTAGGATCTGGCTAGGGCGAGATATGAGGCAGAAAAGCAATCTGTATGTAGAATATATATGCATTGATCTGATTGACCAAAAAAAAAAAAAAAAAGAGCAGGCGGATCGCACGCTATTAATTACTGCTTCTTCACACCATTACATTATGCAATCTATGATTACTACTATACCATATCCTCGTTGGAATCTGCATTCAACTGCATATTAGAGGGCAGTTCGTAAATGTCATACCTAAGCATCTTATTATAAGTAGAAACCAAGGAAACAACCACACAACAAAAACGTACCATAGACTCTGACTCCTCGAACCCTTACCTCTCCCCTTTTCTGCAATTCCAACCCCGGCACCACCGTCCCCACCCCAAAACTCCACACAATTCCTCCAAACACCTAAATCAAAGGCATTCATCATTCTCCGCCTCCACGGCGGTCTATTCCAATCCCCTGGTTCAACAAGGTAGGAAAATCGATGCCAGTTGGCGGATTCGTTGGTGGTATATCCGCGTGCTACCTGCCATGCTTGTACCAAGAAAAGGAAGAGATCCCACGTCGAATTGAGGGCAACCCATATAGCGATCAGGTACGCGAACCCGTCATTGGCAAAACTATTGCATATGGATTCGATATGGATGCTGCAGGTGGGTGTTCCGTGTATGGGTCCCTCCAAACTGTTGAGATCTGCTTGAAATCTTTTAGCACATTTGTTGTTCAGTGATATGGCTGCGCGATATTACAAAAAAAACTTACACGAAAAGGTAATGTAAACAAACATCCACGCCCCCATAAAGAGGGACCCCGTGAAAATCATGAAATATCGATGATTCAGGGCACCAACTTTCAAAAGAAAAATGTCATCAGGACGCGACTGTTTACGCGGATACACACGCATTCGAACTTACTGCAATTGTATGTCCACGGACAGTGACTAGACAAAGAGAAGCTTGAACATCTGGTATGACGATAACTGCCCGATGCGACTTACTGGTCGAATCGAACAACGCATCTATCGCAAAATTTGCAATGTTTGCTTCGCAAAGGTTTACGAATCTATAATGCAAAAGGATATCAAGCCCATGCCTCCACACACCATTACAAACATTAAAACATACACAACACGTCACGCAATACGTGCGCGAATCTAGTTGGTCCTTTTCGGCAAGGGCAAGGACAGTCTGTTATAATAAAGCAACGACATTTCGTGATTTAGCCTACAACTGTTAACCTGTTCAAGTTGCATGGGCATTCACACCTCTTTCCGGTTTTCAAAGCTGGCTTTTGGTATGTATCCGGGATCGCTCACAATTCCTTTGTAAAAAGAATAACAGCATATCGAGAACAAGAAAAGAAAGAATATATGCTCTAGGTAAAGGAATCCCGTATCTATTTCATTGAATGTGTGAACAAGTAAGAAGGTGACTAAAGCCATAAGCGCAGCACCTACATGGCACAATCTTCAGCCACACTAAGAACACATAAAATAGTGTTGCCTGAGGTATAGCGGTCATGAAAGGTGTTGAAACCATATTTCGGTGACCGGCCATTAGATACCGGATCAAAAATTGCGATTGGACAAAAAAGATAATGCTTAATGTTATAGGCAGACTGAAGTAGAATGGCAGCTTGGATAGGATGGCGCAACATAACGGGAGCATGACGTAAGGTATTGCGTATATGATTCGATTGGTCGTACGCTAACGTTCGGCCAGATAAGAAATCCGCCTAAATTCTCAAATGGCATACAGTACAAACCTTGTCGAACGGTCTACCGTCATTGGTTGCCTTCGAGCCTACTCGACCGCACGCGACAAGAATTTGCTGGTAATAGTCAGCATGTCCTCGCTCTTTAGCCCAATCAGCGGGGCTTTTCCCCTCCGGATCCCGGATGTCGATGCGTGCACCCGCTTTGATTAGCTTCTTTGCAAGGTCTAGATGGTGTGAGATGACCTGAAAATGACGGACGGATAGCGGACAGGTCATGAGCCAGCCAGCCAAGCTCGAATCTCTTGAATTAAAAACATACCGCCCAATGCAACGCCGTGTAACCGGTTTGGTCTGTCATGTCCAAGGCAGCACCAGATCGTAATAGGTCTTCCAACAACTCGGGCGAGTTTCCTTGATAAGCTGACCACATAAGTGAAGTCCGCCCCATGGAATCTATCGAATTGATATCCATCCCAATAGACAGCAGGTAAACCGCCATCAAACAGTGTCCCGCGTGGGCAGCAAGATGCAAGGCATTATATCCTTGATTGTCTTTGAGCGATGGATCTGCGCCGCACTTGCGAAGGTAGGACACCATTTGGACATGGCCACTCCTGTGGTGATGAGGTGGACGATTGAGACGGACCATGCGAATGCGATGTATGAATCTGGTACACGAATCAACCAGCAGACGTACCGTGCCGCCCAATGCAGTGGTGTTGCGTGCAGATCACCTTTATCAAGAAGGTTTAGATACAGAGGAACTAGGCACACAAGTATTCGGATCCCTACCTCCAAAAGAGTCAGGTTCGGCCCCCTGTTCTATAAGGTATTTTGCGACCTCCAGGTGCTTATTCTGAATTCATAGTCAGACATAAGGTCAGGAATGACTTTAGAAGCAGGGTCATTGATACGATATATAACTTACGATGGCAGCCCAATGTAAAGCGGTACAATTTCCGCTATCTCGGTCTGTTACGCGCGCCGCCCCACTTTCTATCAAGTCCCTAACGCGCTGAAGTATTCCTCGTTGTGAGGCTTGAAATAGGTCCAAGTCTGTATCATACGCAAGCATATCCTGTGTTAGCCAGCCAGACCGGGATATGTGGAACTATCCTGTGGTGCGCACACTCCAGCGCCAAGTTTTCTTCTCATAAGCATAATGTACCTTGCAAATTTACAAGAGGTTCTCCATCGGGCGGTGGTACACGAGTTTGTAGTTCCGTGCCATCCTCTCCGTCAGACGGGCTACCGTCATGGTGTTCACAATGGTGTCCCTCCGCGCCGTGATCGTGACGTTGTGCATGTCTACCATGCCACAATTTATGCAGTGCCCCCTTATGGTGTCCTCCACCGGCCACAGGAGTTTCTCCCGATGCAACTATAGTACAGGAAGGTTGAGCCCAAAAACAACTAGATCTCTTATTGCGCTGAATTTTACCTGCGGTCACAGTAGATCCTACCGTTGATCCCACCACCTGTGCCGCATGTGAAAGAGTGGCCGTAAAGTTTTGGAGTAGTGGCTCACGTTGCTCTGCAGTCATCATCTGTGCAAAGTAGTGTTCTGCATGTCAAATTGTGCATAAAAGTGCGGAGGGGTCTTGGGCTCAGTGGGAAACCGCGTTTAACTAAGCCGCACGTTCACGTCAGGCAGAGCCAACCTTCAACCGCTCTTTTCCGCTGATCTGCAACAACCGCTCTTTTCCGCTGATCTGCAACGTCTGTTTGTAAATGGGCATTGCGTTAACAAAACTATGGCGGCTCTTCTGGAGCCAGGAGGAACACAAGATTGTTATCGTAGGACTTGATAACGCTGGAAAGACTACAGGTAAACTTTTGCTGACTCTGCGATATGTGTACAGAATGTGTGGATTTTGACTTTCCACCCCACGTCATGCTTGTATAGTTTTGTACAGATTGTGAGTACGTAACAAGCACCGTGCGTTCGCTCACGCTCCCGTATACCTTCTTCATCTCATGGACTAACATGAGGTTATGATTTACTCAAAAAGAGTCATGGGGGAGGTAATTGCGACAGCTCCAACAATAGGTAGTAACGTCGAGGTGTGTGTTCATGTTTTGTGTTAAATATTATAGATTGGTCCCCAGTTAACCAGTATGCCCCTCTCTGTCGCTATCCTAGGAATTCACATATCGCAATATCAAATGCCTTGTATGGGATATCGGAGGACAAGATTCGCTGAGAGCCTCCTGGAGCACATATTACACCAACGCTCGGGCCGTTATAATGGTCATCGATAGTACAGATCGAGCCCGTCTACATTTATCAAAGGAGGAGCTACACAGGTTAGTCTGGGGGTATGAAAGTGGTGCATTGGATACTGAAGTCTTCACACTTGCGGGTGACAGAATGATGGAACATGATCAACTTCGGAATGCTAGTCTTCTTGTGTTTGCAAACAAGCAAGACGTCAGGGGCGCTCTAAAAGCTGCAGCTATATCGGATGCGCTGGGCTTGTCACACTTAAAGGATCGCCAATGGCATATACAAGCGTGCTGTGCATTAACCGGTGAAGGGTGCGTTCCATTTGGACAACAGCAAACCCTTGTGAAAAATCTTACAAGGTTCAAATTATTGCAGGTTATGGGAAGGTATGGATTGGCTAATAACAATTATGGCCCGATGACTTTCTGTACCCCCGCCGAGGCCAGAGGGAGCATTAGATAGCGTCCTTCCCGTTTTATATATCTATCTAGTTTAATAACCATCGGTTGCGCAGGGGACCATTCCCCAATGGACCTTTGCATGTAAATTGGCCACTTCATAGTTGGATCCTCCAAGCTAAGTCCACCTGTGTTATACTCTAGGTAGATACAGTGAAGGCGTCTACCCGTCACTATATGGAGTTATCTACGGACTGTGTGTCCACAAAAGATTTTATCAGTGCTAAATCATCCGCCGCGAACGTCTCCCGCCAAAAGCGGAGTAACAGATTTGCTCGAGTCCGTACGCTGTAGAGTACATTAATAAGCATCCCACCCTGGAAAAAGCTGATCCTCGGTCATTACCTATTGGCAGTCTTTCGCTCATCCACCTCAGCCTCCAGCTCCGAGGCCTTCTCACGCGCAGTGGCGAGAAGCTCGCTAGGCAAATTGGCCAAGCGAGCGACATTCAGTCTGCAGGAGGTCTTTGTTAGAGTGGCTCACTTCCAGATATGCACCGTGGTTCTCTTGTCCTTACCCATAAGACCGGTGTGCTAGTCCTCTTGTGAATTTATACAAGAAAATAATTGAATGTGAGCCTTAGAACAAATTTGGGTTTAGTTTTGTCCGTTTTATCGGAATCGCAACAAGAGAACGAGAAAGGCATACTCTCATCCTCTTCCTCAGTCTCGTGGAATGCCATATGACAGTTCCGCAAGACGCGTGGAAAAACTTTCTCCAATTGCCCAAGCACTGGATAATGCGTGACAAACAAGGTAATGCACTTCAAATCTTCAATGAAGTACTTCAACGTAGCAAAGGCAATGGCAGTCCCATCGTGTGTGGAGGTTCCTCGTCCTAGCTCGTCCAGGATGACGAGAGACCGATTCGTCGCAGTCCGCATGATGTCAGATGTTTCCTGCAGCTCTTTCATGAAGGTGGATTGGCCACCTGCAAGATCGTCTGAGGCACCCATTCTGATGTTTCAAAGTTAGAGAGGTTTCGGTTACGGTAGACATGGTGGTTTAAAGGTACCTCGTATGGACAGAATCAAAAATACCCAACTGTGCAGACTTGGCAGGAACGTACGACCCAATTTGCCCCATGATAACAATAAGGGCTACCTGCCGAATATAGGATGATTTCCCTCCCATGTTAGGACTGTGTTTGATGTATTTAGCATTGCCATTGCAGCATAATTGTCGAACTTAGTCATTTCTCACCCGGTGATCAATAAACACCGCCGATCTTGCTAGAAAAGACGTACATGAACACTTGCGCCGCACAGGTTTGCACGTCCAGATATACTCACAGTTAAATCCACGTCATTGGTCACGTAGCTGGAGACGACAGTCTCCACCATCGGATGGCGACCCTCTTTTACCAGTACGGTAGCTTCAGGAACAAACTGGGGTTTACAGTAACCAGGCTGAGCAGCGACCGTCGCTAAGCAAATCAAAGCTATTGTCGGCCACCGTCTCTTGTAAACAGTTACTCTATAACCCACCTAACGATAGCAAACAATCCATTGTGGCAATACTCTGTACAACTCCCCGGAAGAGTTCATATCGGGAACCAACCTCTCTGCAAAGGGGCATATGTAAGCAACTTGACTGTTCTTGGACATTCGAGGATCTCATGATCGAGCGGACAAACCTTACAAAAGCAGCATACGCGGTATCGCAAGCGGCCACGAGCTGTTCGCGATAACGATCTCGTTCCTTTATCTTTTCTGAAGAAATGATTGAATGACATCAATTGCTCATCTAGAGAAGGTTGGCCAATAAGAGATACTGACCAATGACGAACGGAGTGTGAAATCGCGCGACGGCTTTAGTACTAGGAATATATCCAGGGTAGTAAAGAATTTAAGGAAATCTAATGTAAGTGGGTAACCCACTTGCTGATCTTTATCCAATTACTGGGTACTTTCGATGCTTGATTTACTGGTACTTCAACCAAGCACTTTAAAACATCGTCAGCGCAGGAAAAGCGTACTTTTTTGCCAACAGGCCATCCAACTCACCTCAATCCCCGCCACTGTCACGAACGTCAAGCTCGGTTTTTTGATCTCTCTCCTAACGTCCTTCAAATGGGCCTGCAACTCCTCTTCAACAATCTCTAGGTTCTTCATATAGCCATTGGTTATCGTAGCCAACGGACCCATCCAATAGAGTATTTGTACAAACCTCCTTGAACTGTCCTATTTCGAGCCATTTCGAGGTATCACTGAAGAGCCCAATTTTGTCGTCGCATTTAGCAGCACTTTCAGTTATCATGCCCCGAAAGTACTTCACATCGCTCTGAATCGCTGGAAGCGACTTATAAATGTCTTTCAGGATAGGAGACCGAAATTTCTCCCAAGCGTCCGAGATAAGACTTGAGCCAATCTTTTCGAGCGCCAACAATGTATTGTTCAGCTCTGACGGAGAGCATCTTCCGTAGTGTATCCTGCACACGCTTTTTTCAAGGTCTGTGAAACGAAGGTCAGCTGGACTGCTTGCTGTTTATGTTGTTTAAGGCAACAACCTGGCAATTGACAAATCAATCCTCTCATTCGTTGGATGAAGACATTCCCTTGCGCATCGCCCTGAATGATCTCTTCCACGGCGTCAATACGTTTTTGCAAGTCGCTTCCAGAAACAACAAAAAAGAAGGGATCATGCGTTGATACTCAACAGCAAATGCATTATTGTATAGTAAGACATACGGGAGTTGCAATAATGGCCTTCCAATCCACTTCTTCAATAGTCTCTGGCCGAACTTCGTCTTTGTGTGATCCAAGATCCAAAGCAAAGACCCCTTCTCCTCAAAATCAGTCTGATTTCGGTATATCTCCAGGCTATTCAAGGTATTGGCATTGAGCACCATATGGGCCACGGACGCAAAGGCTGCGAAGAACTTGGTAAGGCGAAGGATATCTTCGAGCCCAAATTGCACCAGATATTTGAGCAGCGCAGCAAGGCAGATGATCACTCGACGTGGAAGAGACAGAGCTTGACTGTAGAGTTCCGCTATGGCATCCTGTGAGACAGAGGACCTAGTTGCATCCCAACACCATACACCAACACACCAGCCAAAGCCGTTCCATGGTCGTTTCCAGTCGGTTTGCTGTCTAGTATTGGCTGTTCATAGAACTCTGCCAGCACCTTGCGCGCTGTGCCATGATCTAGAAACGCGTCCTTAAGCCGTTCAATTCTGACAGTGTCGCCAGTGGAGCCAAATCTGCACATTGCACGTCATGCACTGTAAGCACCGCGCAACAACACATTATAAGTCAGTGCACGACTTACGACTCGCAAAGCTGTCTTATGAGCGTCTCTGTCATATCACTTAGTGGGTTTCCGGGTAAAATGATTTCGGTAGGTTGAATATGCATCATACGAGTCTCCAATTCGTTTCGCATATAATTGTCTTCAAACTCGTCAAATATTACATCTCCTGTGTGCAGCTGGACAGCCTGTCACAAATGGACCAAGACATCTCAGTCATCCATAGAAATCATCGGTATGAAGTTACTCAACTGCAACATACGACAATGCTGATTTTGGCCGTGTTCATAGCACCCTTGCCTTCCTCTTCGTTGACACACAGCAGATAGCTTGATCGGACTTCAAAAGCTATATCTTCACCCCCTATGTCATCCACAAAGGTACCCTTTGTATATACATTCGTAAGCTTCCTGACGAATGGGGCGTTTTTGTTATCGCCGACAGCTGCATAATGTATAAGCGGCCTTCGAAGCCATATCCTTACAATAGGACCCGCAAAAGCATACCTTTTAAGGCAGCAGTTTCCATCTGGCGTACAATGCCCACTAAAAAAATACTTAGCACAGTGACACCCACCGGCGTGCGACTGATAATGGTTACCTTTGTAGCCTAACTGTACTAACCTATTGCAAACCAGTACGCTTAGCATTCTTGCATATATGACGAAGTAATGGTAACTTGCTGCCTACTTTTTAACATGCACGTGAAGCCGATGAGTCGGAAAACTTGCAGTATACATGCTGTGATCCCTGTATGCCACGATGTTAAGTTCTGCATGTGGCCCAAGTACTTAGCATTGTGGAGCAATCACGGCGGAGTTTCGACAATCTCACCTTTCGCCGCTATCTACCAATGACATTTCGTCTTTATTATGATACGCAAATATATGAAGTTCTGTCTGACGTACCTTGGCATCCTCTCCGAAGAAACGAAATTTATAACCAACCTCTACCACAAGCAAACAGTCTGGATGATTTGCCTTGATTTCCAAGAATTGTTGCTCTAAGGGCGTATATGTTGATTTACTTTTCCCCGAACCTTTCCGTGCCTGCATTGGGGTCGTGTCCCGGGATTGATTTCCCACCTTCCGCGGCAGCCCCTTTCCAGTACCATGGTCCTTTTCTCCATCTTTTGTACCGTCCATATCTCCCTCATCAGCTTCAGGATTCAGACCCTCGGACAGTTCGTCTATCGTAAACTTGGCGAGGAACCGCTGTCGGACGCGGTTACGCTCTGCGGCAGAAACTCCGCTCTCTTCCACATATAGAGAATTTCCCCCTTCTGTATTTTCGCTACATGCATGATTTTTCTTATGATAACGGAACGCTTCGGTCGGTCTTCGCGGGATGGTCCCGCCTTTGGCGGCAGGCTGGGTCCGGCCAGCTGATTCCTCCTCACTGTCGGATGTCACGCGCCGCAACCTTTTAAACTTGCTCAATTTTGGAGATGGCGAGTCTACCTCCATTCGGCCAGCTTCATTACCACCTTCGAGCGCCGCATCTTGCTCTATTGTCCCCGATGCTTCGTTGGGCGAGCATGGACCAGTTGAGTCATTCTGACGGTTCTCGTCATTCTCAATAAATTTCCCTTTCAGTAGATCCCGAGCATCTCGGGTTGGCACCGCTTTGGTAGCTCTCGGCACCGACGTATCCGTCTTTGGCGTGAAAAAACTGCTAATAGTTCGCTGTTGGAAAGACGTTCCAGACGACTTCAATTTTTTTACGTTTCCGCTACTGTCGGCGGTTGCCTTTCTCTTTCCTGACATCTCCCAGGAGTACGAGGATGGAAGCAATATCCTACTGCTGTCTATTTCGTCACTTCATGTACGAAAACTGGAGGGTACGGAATCGGCCATTCTGAGGTCAGATCGCAGCTTGGACGAGCAATCGCCTGTAATTTACCCTATTGTGGAAGTGTTACTCATACTCGGTGGTGGCATGGCAACAAAATTCAGTAGACCAGCCACATTCGATCGCTGAAGGCCGAACTCGCTCACCTTCAAAACATGCTTTCGAGATTAACATCCCTCTGGAGAACGACCCCGTCCCGGCTGACGACCAGCGTAACCCCTCTCAATACAACCACATCCTCTTGTATCTCCCGTCTCGCACTCGCGCAACAAATTCGTGGCTCCAAAC
This sequence comes from Spizellomyces sp. 'palustris', assembly GCA_006535965.1. NCBI lineage: Eukaryota > Fungi > Chytridiomycota > Chytridiomycetes > Spizellomycetales > Spizellomycetaceae > Spizellomyces > Spizellomyces sp. 'palustris'. The sequence goes on along the minus strand of QEAR01000020.1, from coordinate 102,057 downwards.
ATCCTTCCTACGGCGGAAAGAAGTTGCCTGGTTATTTGATCCCTCGCCAAGCAGAGAAAACGTCCCATTTGAAGCAGAAGTTGAAGGTAAATTGACATATCGGGCCAGATTGATCCTATTGCAAGGGTTTGACCTCTGTGGCTCTCGTAGATGAAATGGTTCCGTCTGAAGATTGGCAAGGGAGGCCAGCGTCCAGGACGCCCAAGATACGGCCGCGATGACTTCATTTTGAGCAAAATGAACTTGTAATTAAACGAATGAATGGATGTGGATTGAGAGTTACATTCAAAAGCTGTCTTTAATATCATATTTATGCGCAAATTTCAACACTGACGAATTGACGTCACATGGTATAGAGATGTATATCTCGTCAAAAAGCTCACTACCAGCATGGGCTGGACATCATTTGGTACACAATGTGCTATCTTATCCTTAACGTGCTAGTCTATCAGCAGCGGACGAAACTCCAAATAGCGAGGTGATGGAGGGTCTCACTGGCGTCGTTGAATCGAACCCGCCGGTTGCTGCACCACCTCGATGCGCACGATCCACATGACTGAGTCCTTCATCTGATGTTCGGACGAGATTCTGAACTTTCTGGGCCAAATCCGCGGTGCTGCTGTCGAGCCACTCCAAAGATGATAGATGTTCATTAAGGATGCGGACGATTGCACCAACAGGACTTGGTTCTTCTCCATCACCCAAAAGAGAATCTCCATCCCCGGTGCTGCCCAGCCCACCATCAATTTCTTCGCCCTTTGAAGCGTTTATTTCCCCAATCAGGACAGAGAGCTGGGACGCCATCTCATCTAGCTGAAGATTCAGCGACTCGGACAACGAATATGCCCTTTCTCGCTCTTCATCTGCGTGGCTGTGCCTATTTATCCGCAAGCAATCAGATTATGGAGTGACGAACCAGCCAACAACTGATTGAATATCGCACCTGTTTTGCATCGAGGCCATCTCATTCTGGATAATTCGCTGAAGATCTGCGTCGTATTGAGTTAAGGCGCTGTCAAGAGAATTCTGCTGAGAACTGATGTAGCCCAAATTGTCATCGATCTCTTTCTGCAGCCCTTCCGCTTCATTCAACTGTTCACAGAGCTTGGAAATCTACATAGAGGAAAGTGTTAGAATTGCCGAAACTACAAGACTGGCTGATATGCAAGTGTCCTAACCGAGTAACTGTTTTCTAAAATGATGCGGTCCCAGTTTTGGACTTCCACGGCTTGCCGATGAAATTCTTTGGTACACTGATCAAGTTCTTGATTCCAGCGCTGCAAAATTTCCTCCATTGTTCTGTTTTTGAGAGTAGAAAATGAGAGTTCTGCTTGTGCGGTGGCAGTTTCCCCCGCTTTAGTGGCAGGTGCTCCACTCGTTGCTCCAGTTGCCGCTGACGTGCTCGGTGCTTATGCACGCCGTATATTAGTTACAGCACTAAATTTCACTTTCAAAAACGAATATGCACCACTCACTTGCCAAATCCCCCAGCTTCAAAGGCCCAGGTGTTCCTGCAGGGGCCTTGGCTATCTTATTAGCTGCTGGAGTAGCAGGTGATTGTGTTGTGAGTGGTTTCGTTGCAGGTGGAAGAAAGCCTCCCAGTGGCGGATTTGCTGGCTTTGCCGTAGGCTGTAACGCAGGTGCTGATCCAGGAGTTCCAGCACCAGATGCTGATGTACCGATTGAAGATCCCATGGTCGGACCGCTAGTGGCTCCAAGGCTTGGTGTGCTCAATGAACGTCCAAAATTCAAACCTACTGCTCCCGATGTGGTTGTGGAAGGTGCAGTGGCCGTAGAAGACCCAAAAGCCAACGCAGGCGAACTTCCAAGCGCTTGCCCAGTAGATGCATTGCCTATAGATCCAAACGGCAGGCCGGCCCCTCCAAGTGTTTGTCCACCAATTGCAGTCGTATTTGCAACGGGAGCTGTTAAGAAAGAAGGGCTTGGAGCAGCGGTCGTGGCAGCTGCACCCGAAGGCTTAGAAAAAAGGGATGGATTGGCTCCTGAATTTGAAGAAGCTGCATTTGTCGTTGGAAAGAACGTGGTGCCTGAACCTCCTAGAGTACGTGCTTCAGTATAAGAATAACACAATCAACCAAGTAGAGGGTGCTGACCAGGGGGTTGGGATGATGCCGGAAAGTTGTCGAATAAGCCTGTCCAAGGACTGAGTTAGAACCGGCTAAACGAGGAATTATCGAAGGCCATACCCATGTTGTGTTATGTATCGATCGCTTTCCAGTTGCAACACAAGAAGATGGGCGATCTAAATTGTGGTCACTGATCTGGGGACAGAACTTTGCGCGTACGCAGCTGTTTCCACCTGATGTGGGTGGCACAGCCTTGGAAGAGCAGATGTCCAGCACAAAAATGGTGCAAGTGATAAATACGCCGTGTAAAAAGAATTATGTACAATGCAAATATCTAGTCTGCACTAGTCGTCAATGCTAGAGCCTGAGCCACTGGATTCGCTTCCATCTACAAATAAGGCAGAACGCTCGTCAGTATGACATAAAGCTGCCTAACCACCGCAGCTTACCTTCCAGGGAACTGAGTGAAATAGGGCCTCCTCGTGGACGAGCGGATAAAAGATCTCCTCCACTATCATCCTGTGGAAAGTCGGATAGCCTGTTCACCTCTTCTTCGGCTGCATCAGCTGGATCATTCTCAGTCATATCACCGCTATCATCTGAATGGGAGTCGGACAAGTCTTTATATGCATCTTCCAAAGCATTTTCCAATATATCTTCCAGTTCATTATTTCCCTCATTTGCCGCAGTCAGCTCCCCGGATTCGCCATCTTCTTGATGTAATTCCTCAAACGCGGCATCTAGCTCCGAATCAAAATCGCTGTCTGTAACATTGTCTTTACCAGATCGTTGAGTTTCCATCGTTGACATCAGCCCATCCGTCTCATCCTCATCAGAGACGTAGCTGGTTGAGCTCATATGGCTGTTGACGAAGTCTCTAGCAGAACTCTTCCGATCGTATCCTCGAACTGCATCTGGCTTGCTATCATAGTCATCCGGTGCAAGATCGACCTCTTCGTCGTCATCTTCCTCGTCCAAATCCGCAAAAACGGCATCCAGTTCCCTGTCTAGATCCATTTCTGTCTCATTGTCCTCAGCAGCCGAAGACACTCCATGACTTTCCTGCATCGCGGTTGGATGCATTTCGAAACTTGACACAAGCTTTTCCAGCACGAACACCTGATGTACACGCCATGAATGCTGCACCTGCACGAAAATGCCAAATTTTGCAACTTACTACCTTTCGTCTTCGATCCCAGAATAGCAAGTACGACAAATGCTGGCCAGTACCACAACGTGTCGCCTTATACCGGTGGCTCTCTCCTTCCTAGGAAGCATGAAGCTCAGACTAGTCCAAAAGCGCTTATCAGATGTCTATATTGACTCGCGCCCTTGATTTAAGCTCCCACCTGTTCACAATCTATTTCTGCAATATATGCAGCCTCGTCCGTCGCCGACCTTAGAACACCGGTGGTAGACTGATGTGGAAATTTGCCTTTGTCTAATTGAAATGCTTAGACATAAAGTTTTGCAGCAAAATGCTGAAGAGATCATAAAGAGGCTTACATTCAAGTCCCAACCAAGGATTCCTGGTCGGCTGTTCAAACGACTTCCCCTTGATAATTTCATACTCGCCCTCTGTTGGCCAGTCATTGCCCAGCAAAGACGCGGCCTGAGACATGATACTACAAATATTCCAGTTGCTTGCAGCGAGCGTGTAAAATCATCGGCGACAACGGGATTGTAGTGAGCAAAAGCCGTTTGGTTCCCTTGTGAGTGTGTTAGCCGGAGGAGGCTTAGCTACGAAACCACGAGCTACTAGGAACGCGTCTGCTGCGCGCGCTCCATTGGCAAATGGCCGCGAAAACCGTCCGAGTAAAAGAGAATAGCGACCCGAGCACTGCGAAAAGTTCAAATGATCGTACCCTATCTGCTTCCAGGATCAAGCGTTCGGTACCGGAGCGTGTGAGCGACCTCTCTTTGAAGTCCCACGCTTTAGTCAAAGCGACGGCGGTTATATCAGAGACTTTGAACGAGCTGGGAGATGGACTCTTTAAGGATGAGAAAGAGAACGCACATGAAACTATTGATGAGAATGCTGGAGGAATCAATGGCGGTGATGAGGAACGAGTCTGCACCGGAAATCAAGACATCAAAGAACGGCCGCATTCAGATTATATTATCTCTCATCAAGGATACGTAGAAAATCCGTGTTCGATCTTCCATCGCGAGGGTACTACCAGCTCGGTCTTCCAGCATCCATTAAAAGCACAAAGAATAGAGCCAGCGGAGAAGCGGGTAGCCGAGGGCGCACGATCAAGTCGGCCCAAGCCGGATCGCATCCAAGGTGATGTTGGGACCAGGATCAAACGACACGGTGCACATTATGAAGGCGACGCACATGTCGACGAGAAAGGGAGACAGCAAACCATCTCCTCGAGTGCACAGCAGGCCGACCATCCGCTATGCGAGGAACTGCAAACCGAATGCCGTATAGAACCCGATGAAAAACCAACGCTTCGTGATGATCAACATTGCACTCAGCATCATCAGCAAACTGCTCAGAATGCTACTCATATAGACGACCTTGATGATCACAAGACGAAAATGCCGAAACACTCCCCTCTGCCGTTAAGAGGGCCAAAAAAAGACATTGAGTCAGGGCGGACAATTGCGACTACGCTGTCAAGTGCGTACGGAAAGCAGAATCGTAGGCTACACCTCACAATGGAAGGAACTGAGTACATGGACCCAGGGCTTATCTCCAGCTTACACAAGCAGTTGAGGTACATGGAAGACAATAATCGTCGGCTACGAGATCAGATCTCCCGTCGATCCAATAAAGATGAAGACGCAACCGTTGGATTTCTCAGACGCCGAGTTCAGCAACTCGAAAAGGAGAACGCCCGTCTACAGGCACAATGTGACCCCTCTCGGAAACGAGAAGAGAAGATTCGAATATCTGAATTGTCTGGACGATGTCGACATTTGGAGCATGATAGTCACGAGCTGCAAACGCGAGTATCTCGACATCATATTGAACTAAAGGCCCTTATAGAGCAAAATGAAATCTTGCGTCGGGAGAACAAGAGATTGATTGAGCAGGAGATCACATTGAAAACGAATTTGGTGCAAACTGACACAGCAAGTATAGTTGACAAGAAGCACGAGATGATAAATGCATCCACCAATACTGCACTCTCCACAACGCCTGCTAGAGTGGACGATGATGCGCGGCAGGACGTGTTACGTCTAATCGACGACGAAACTAACAAAATAAGAGATAAGAAATGCGAAATCGCATCTAACCCGCGGTATTCGTCCGACAGTTCTCCCATGTCAACTGCTCTGAACTCACCAATGCGCACAATGGACACCCTGCTCAACGGACTTGATGCCATCCGAGCCGCCGTCACATCCTCATCACTCGTATACAACCCGTCTCATTTTCTCGCGGCCTGCAAGGACATTACTCAAGTCGTTGCAATATCGGCACACGCCTTTTCTGCAGCTCTGGAAGAATCACTGCTTGTTGAAAATCGAATTCAGCGTCTGCGCGAGGATAGTACCAAGATCGGTGCCGAGACGGAACGAACGATCAAAACTATTGCGGACAGTTACGCCAGCGACATGCAAAAACTACAGGACGACAATGAAACGCTAGAAGGGAACTTGGAAAAGATCCAAACAGAGTTTGAAAAGATCAAAAAAGCATACAAAGAAGAGCAACAGAAAAGAATGAGGGAAGTGGCTCTCGCACGCGAAGCCGCCATGGTTGCAGAAAAAGGAAGGTTAGCGGTTCTTGAGGAAGTACAAGAGCATGAGACACTTCAGAAATGCACGCAGATAGATAGCGAGACATGTGTGGATTGGCTAGCTGCGGAGCGGACAGCAGCCGCCTTGCTCGAAGAAGAAACGAAAACCGCTTCCTATGAAAAGCGTATTGACGAGCTCACTGCAATCACTACTCAAATGCAAGCCCATCAAGAACACCTCGAGCGAACTATCGAAAAATGGAAGCGAGAAAATGTCACTCTGCGGGCGTCGTTGGAGAAAATGCATTCAGCGCCCGCAGTCACCGAGGTTGAATTCACAAAGCTTCGCAAAAGCATTGATATGCTCGAATCAAACCTCGACGATGAGAAATTGAAGAACCAAAAGGCAACTGAGATCATCGACGATCTTCAAGAGGACCTACGCCGGAAGCAGAAAGAGCTGGAGAATACCAGAACCGCCAGTCTGGGTGGTGACTCTGCCTGGGATCCATCCGCAGATATGCTGAGAGAGATAGGCCGAACCTTAACTGATAAGGTAAACGGCTTGCAGCAACACCACGGGGAAACATCGCCATGTCGCGACAATCTGTGCGATGTCGAGGCTTTGATGGAACTACTGAAGAATAACCAGGATACGTCCAATCAATTGGAGCAACTCAATGGAATGATTGAAGGTGAGCACTGTTTCGAAACTTTTTGTTGCACCTTAGCTAAAATAAAGTCTGGTGATATCAGAGCACGTTCAGCAGCTCTCCGCCCTCCGCGCGGAAAATAGCTCCCTGAAAGAGGCTCTGTCCAAAACCAAAGACAAACTCAAGTCGCGCGAAGACGCATGGATGGGCAAGTTCAAAGTTCTCCAAACATCCTTTGAAGATGTGAAATCCCAGCACCGTGAACTGGAGCATCTTTTAACGGATTACGAGAAACAGTACCAACATATCCTCCCTTACACGGCTGATTCTGACCGTTTGACCGATGATCATGACCATCCTTTACCTTTCGTAAAGCAGTTTTTACATATACATAACTTACATGTATCAGCCAATATTAGCGCGGCCCTTTTACAGCAGAAAGTGGCAGAAGGCACCAAGACCTCGGAAGCACAATTGCTTGAAATTCAAGCCTTAACTGCCCGCCATGAGAGCGAGCGAGATAGAATACAGTCGCTTGAGCGCACAACGGAGGGACACATCAGGCGGATCGAGGAGCTGCAGAAAGACGTGAAGCTTCTCGGGGAGCAAAAGGCTGCAACGGAAGCAAAACTGAAGAGAATTGTGAGCGGGTTTCGGAAATTTATCAGCGGACCGGTGAAATCAGTCTCGGATGCCAGCGCATAGGGTTGAATAAGAAACTTCTGGATAATTTATATTGTAATTGTATTATATGCAACGTCAGTAATGAGTCTGTTGAAAGGAGGAAGTTCTGCCAACCAAGCATTTGTTGCAAATAGTCAAGAGTGTTGGTGGTCTATGTTTTGCAATCTGCATCTTCTTCGCTGTGCCCTCAACCATTTGACATGCTACCAGTGGTGGATTCGCTGATCACGATCCCGGTGCCATAATACCACACCCACATCTGACCAAGCGAACTTTAAGTAGTGTGGCAGAGTTGGTTGAATTAAGCGTGGGCTAGATATTGTCAGCCATATTCTTGCGAGAGTAAGATGTTCAGGTGCTTTGTATTGTTTACCCTACATTCCAGTCTCCCACAACGAATAACGCTAATCCTGGAGTACGGGCCTGCTTTGGCGATATCTCACAAGCCACGGAATCAGTCAAATGGGACGACCAGCAGTTTGGGGATCAAGCCCACGCGAGTTTCGTCCGAAGGGCTGAACAATACGCGTTTACCTAAGACGCGTTTCTGCCCTTCCATCCCGTCGCAGCAACGGGGGACAATAACCACTCCGTCATCATCTCCGGGTCCAGTTAACTTCAACCTGGTTTTAGGTCCATCAATCCTGTCACACTAGACGTCGTGGAATCCCCGTGATTTACCCTGAAAGTGTGCGCGCGCGAGTCAAAACGGCGCGCCCCGACGTCGTCTGGTCCTTCGTTTCCCATATAGTTCTTCTCTCACCTTTTTGCGATATCACTACCTATTGCTGGCCGCATTGCTTTCTTGTTGGGATCACACTGGGTTCTTTTATTGAAAGCAGGTGAGTCGCTATGTCTAAGCAAGGTTTGAGCATCTGCGCATCTGGCAATTGCTGCACGCGAAGGGTAGAGATGGCGACGCGCTCACGGTTCTAAACCGCTACGTTTCTTCTTTTGTCATTCTATGCAGGTTCCGGGTGCCTTTTTCTTTTTGGCAGTTCAAGACGGGATGCTCGGAGGGTAAGACTTTTAACAAATTCGGTAATCTCGCCGAAGGTTATTGACGCGGGTTACACGTATTTAGCGCAAATGCCAATGTCGCTTCATTGTCATTGTCGCCAGCAAGGGCGGACAGGCAGCCCATCAAGCCCCCGCACACCCCAGTTCAGCAGGTGAGATAGATGTTGTGATCCAGATCGATGCCATTGTTTGCCTGTGCCTGCCCCATTTTCTAACCCGTGACATCATTTTTTTAATATTTGCTACTTCTAGAAGAATGAGCCCTTTCGCTTAATGCTCGAAAATTACGGAACCGGCCCTCTCTCCGGCGTCAAGCGCAAGATCGATGAAAACGATGTCTATGACACTCCCGTTCGGATTAAGAATCTGGAGTACGCGATTATCGAACCTAAAAGTGGCAAACGTCGACGTATTGGGGATGGTATGAATCAAAATTTAGCAAGATCTAAAGTAGATGCTGACTCTTCTGTTTGTGTCCTCAATGTATGCAGCCAAGATGCAGGTCAAGGAAGACGCACGGATGTGCGATGAGAACAGCTTACGGCTCCCGAATTCGCAATTTAAGTTCACCTTTTCAAGCTCACCTGTATATCAAGCGGCCCCGAACGTATCTCCAAGTATTTCACCTTTTCCTCGCAAGATCGCCACCCCTACCTTCAGGTCAACCGTTCACAAGGCCCATGTCCCTCTGTCGGTTGAAGAAGATGAGGATCTTGATATATCCTCGGAACCGAAAACCTCGTCACCTACCTCATCGCTTCCGGAATGGTCTAATGATCCTCTCTACTGTGACGAAGAGCCCCTTTCGGACTCTGATGAACCTTCAGCTGCAAACTCTGTTCACAGAGATGATGATACACTAAGCGATATCACTCCCTTCATTTCTACACCACCGATGACGCCTAGGGCTGGCAACTCACCCGTGGCATACTCTACCCGTTTGGATGCACTCTCCCCCGCATCTGATGTACGTAAGGAAAACCGCTATGCTCCCATTGAGTGCAGTCCTCTTCGGCGCAAGATCGTCATACAGGCTCAAACGGAGATGATAAGCGAAACCACGGGCCACCTGCCCGACAATACTTCGCTGTGTGCCCGCTCCACAGAATTTTTTCACAGCGCAGATGTTGCGACTAAGGTAGTTCCGGCATGTCCAATGCCGAGGAAGCTTCTTGAGATTGTTGAAGGAAATGAGGTAGCCTTTTGACCAATCGCTCATGCGGTCCCACCTCGAATTTAAGCTGATGCCACTTGATGTTTTAGAAAGCTGACATGAAAATCGTTCTAAAGCAATGGAAGACAGACGTCGAGCGCGAGGAGGTTCTTTTGGAGAACCGGCGTCCGGACTGGATCTCAAAGCACATGGAGATGAACGCAGATCACCGAGGTCTGTTGATTGACTGGATGGCTGAGGTAGGTAAAACTGGATATTCCGTATTCTTCATCCAAATCTTAAATCTACATTCTGCATCGATGTAGGTTTGCGACGAAAATGCCCTCTCTAGGAGAGCGTATCATTTGGCCGTTAATTTTTTGGATATGTACATGAGCAAAATAGCGGAAATTCCACTCAAGAAACTGCAGCTAGTTGGCGTTGCAATGCTGAACTGTGCTAGCAAGCTGGAAGTAAGTTTGCAATCTGTGCGATATCTTGAGCCGACTGACGTTAACATAACCCAATATTCTGCAGGAGCAACAATCACTCGACGTTTGGAAGATTTGTGAATTTGAAACTCAAGGATACCATCCCGATGAACATGTTAAAGTCATGCAAAAGGCTTGTAAAAGGGTGGTCAAGTACGAAGCCGATTTTATGATTGTATGTGACATCCCCGTTGGATTGCTTCTATGGTCACCATTTAACTTTTAGGTCATTGGTAGAAAATGAACTGGAACTTGTGCATTTCCACCGCACACGACTTTTTGACGCGGTCGTTTCAACTTGCACGCCTTTGGTCTTTCTACCATGACATTCACAAACCTCCGAACCTGCCCATTGGAGAGCGCGACATTTTTCAAGCTGCGTTTACATTGGATGAGGCCAGCGAAGCCTTTTTCGTCCTGCAAGCTTGCATGGCAGTCGACACCACCATCAGATTCCGCAATAGTATGCTGGCAGCCGCCGTGTTTTTTCTCACATATCCAGTCGAGGACAGTAAGTAGTCATGGCCGTGGATGTGGCGCTTCGCTGCGGTGCAACAGTTGACCTTCTGGTATGGTAGTTACTCAAGCGGAGGATTTGACTCATATTGTCACTGGGTATACAAAGGCACAGCTTGAAGAATGTCTTGCTTTAGTGGAACATATTGCGGAGTGTGCAAGGGACGCCAAAACCCCTCTGCCTGAGGAGCAATGGGACCGATGCCAATACGCGCATCATCAAGATTTGGCTTTGCAGAGCAGGAATGAGTTTGATGTTGGCCGTTTGGTATGCTACCCTTGTCGAACCGCATCATCTATGACGCTGAGACTCACGATTTCTCTGGATTAATCTGTAGTTGGATAATTTCTATCGGGGGGACGTTCAGGATGCCTATGCTGGGGACGACGACAATGAGTTCTAGATTGTATAATACTATGACTTGTATGTATTGACGTTGAACATAAATTTCTCGGAGACCGAGACGTGCATTGTCATTGGAAAATAAATATTTGATACTGATTCTCTTCTGCCAAATTGAAATATCAAAATCCACCGCAAGACAGGTATACTACAAGTCTTTCATTGTGCGGACTAATGTGTACACAAATATAACAGATACATTCTAAAGAAGGGTTTCCCGACAGTGCACAAACTATGAAATTCAAATTATACGCATTGAAGCAATGAAGCTGTATTGACTCTTGATAATGAATGCGTAAGCGCATCTATGGCTTATGATAATGAGTAGGAGGAGCGGTCTTGCCGCTAGTCCATATTAGGGCGGTTCCATCTTAATGTTCGATCTTCAAAGAATATCGAGTCGCTTGGGGTGCTCGAACTCGTTTAGGCGTATGGCGGCGCAGGGACGGACGGTCTGAATCATATGCAGGCGTATCACACTCGCTCAGGTTACAGTCTCCGCGGGATCTTTTACGCTTCATCTTACTCAGCTCTCTTTCTAGATGCTTAACCTTCGCATTGAGATATTGGCAGAGTGTGCTGGCCGATTGGCAGCTCTTGCAAGATGATCCAATGCTGCCCGCAGCATTAGCACATGTGTGCACGGTGGAAGGATGAGATGATATGGCGAGCGGAATATCCCTTTCACGAGGAGGTGAAAGCGGCGGTTTTTCACCAATATCGCGGCCGGGGCTCCCGACTGGTGACAGGAGGGGTGAAGGGAAGGTGGAAATGAAATTAGGTTGCAGGCAAGGCGCCCAAGTGAATCCTTTCATTGAACATCACAAAGCGTTAACTTATTCATTCATTCAGTACATGAGACTATCACAGGAAGTAACGAACCTTCTCTCAGCGGATCAAGCACAACATTATCGTCCATCTTTCCATATATAATGGTATGCGTGACGATGGGTGCTGCGCCCACTCGACGGCAGATGACCGCACTGACAGCATTGGGAGAAAGATTGCTATTGAAAATGCATGCCTTTAGAAATGCCATTGTGTTGCAGGCAGCTGAATTGGGAAACTTACGATGTAGTCTCAGGATCCGCGCTGCCTTCCTGTACAGTAATGTCCGCAGCATGACCGATTACAATCCTGTCGGGTTCCTTAGAGTGCGGCTGCTCATTCTCCTCCCCAGGCCAGATCGGGACATATCCAGTTAGCTTTTTGAGGACTTCCGCATTCCAGACCTCCATCCGGATGCTTCCACTGGGCTCCTTACTGTCCCCTTCGATTACAATTCTGGGGCTTTTGCCTGTGCCAAATTCAAACGGCTCGATCTGCCCGTTACCTTTCCGATAACCCTCAATCTCACGTCCTTCGCCGATTCGACTGATGATACGGGCGTAAACCAGTTCTTCATCAACGTAGATGAGGAAGCAAAGGTTTCTGACAACTTTTTCCTTTGTATCACTGTTCATGACGTTGAAGAGATTGCGGAATGTAGGACGGCATCCAATATTTTTGGCAACGATCTTGAAGCGTTTACCTAAAGGTTGACTACCGACATATGTAGTGATAGAGTGGACTGATTGACGAGTCACGGAGCGTTCAGCGTATTCTGGTATTATTTTGCCGTCTACACCAATAAGGTAGAGTGCTGCTTTATCCGTTACGCCCATGGCTAGCGATAGTGGTGGATTTTGATATTGGCTTGAAAACGTCACTCGGGGGGCAGCAGCATGCACAAGGGTACAAGAAGGTAAATGAAAGATGTCAAACTAATGCGGTTATGTGCAGGCGATAGCGTAAAGGACAAGAGGAGGCAACAAGCTCAATGTTTGATATCGCCGAAGGAACTTGAAAAGGAGAAGGAAGGTGCGCTATACCCTTTTATCAAATTCCCATCTCCGCGCTTTCTTGCACTTCTTTTGACGTTCAAGATGTCATGCCCACAACCCTTTGCTTTTTAGGGGAATTGGTAGTGCCAGATGATGGATTGCTGTTGGCGACAATTGTCATCCATGAACCTTTCCATTTTAGTCTTTCTTGACAGGTCATTTGTATATTCTGTGGCGAATATGAAGCATTCCAAATGTGGGGGATTTGTGATGACCGTCAGAGCATCGGAGGAATTTGACAGCTGCAACTTTGGGGGCCGACGCGCCTGGGCGAAACTCACCGGTCCGATAGCAAAAGATTCAGTGACTATGACGGAACCTCAACCCCCACAGCTGCGGCAATGTAAAGCAGTGGTCAGCCCGACGACCTTCTGAAGAATAGTTGAAGCGACGGACGATATCTGTAAGAAACTGAAAGATATCGTATATTGATGCCGCGTCTGTTCATTCTCAAACTACAATTTACAACCAGCTGTCAATCGAATAGTAGTTAGCACGTTCAACTTTGCAAGATTCGTCGATTTTGCGCCGTGAAAGTTCAATGTCCATCGCACATGCCGCTTCCACCTTGTACAGCTGCAAGCCTCGGTCAGCCTTCTGTTCCAACGTCAAATATCCTGCCACATGCCTTTTGCTACGTGCGGCAAATGTTATGGAAACTTTTCTCGCACGCGGATTACTCTGCGCTTGAGCCATGCTGCACTCTCTTTTATGGGTGGGTCGAGCGTTTTGAGCATACGGAACTGCTGCCTGTCAATGAAACCAACATCTCATCCCGGCACGATGACTGATGACTTCAAACAAACATCTGTATCATAAGTGCAATGCTGTAGTAGTAACAAGTGTATATATACATGTCAATAGCGCTATCCCGCTTGAGCGAAATCTTCCACTTTCAACCCATTTTTGGTGAGGATATGATTAAAATCTGTGGAGGTGTTAGAAGTTGATGGCAGGATGAACTCACCAATCATCAAAATACCTGTAATAGCCTTCTGCTTTGCTGTAAGGACATCAACTTGCTCAAACAGACACGGCCGCTCATCGAGACGCTTCCTCATATCTCGCAATTGCTTACGGTATTCTTCGGCTCGTTCTGCCTGGGCTGCAATCCAGTTGCGCTCAGATTATGAAAACACTCGCAAGCGGATTCTTTCGCACAAGTGTACCTCTTAAATAACCCTCCTGTCGTTCGTGGTTTACGCTATCACTTTTGACGGTGGTGCCCATTTTGGTTGTTAGACGGCTTCGAACCTTCTGCTCGATCCTCTACAGCCGATTCTGTTGAGCACCAGTCGTACTTGCCATGAGGGAAGATGCCACATGTACCTTGATCTCCTTCTGCCTTTCTTGCCTCTGTCTTTCCAATTCGTCCTGGACCAAGCCTCGAGTTTCCTCTAATGCCTTTCGATGAAGCACCTTCAACCGATGGGAGTGGGTTTCACGAGCTTTTGGGATCTGCGTAGTACACAAAAGTTTGGCTCGCGGTACATTTGGCATCCATGTGAACAGAGTGACGCACCTGCATACGAGTGACTACTGAGAGAGGTTTCTTCTTAATAAACGGCCATTGATATCTGCTACTTGACATAGCATTGTTCAAAGCGCATTGCTGATGACGCGAGCGTGAAGGTGCAACCTGATGGTGATATTCAACGCCAGGAAAAGGACGAGGTCTACAAGACAGCATAATCCGATTAGTTTCTGCAAATAGTTTGTACCTGATGTGGACAAATGCAGAAAACTGACGTTGTTGGTAAATGCACGGTTCTCCGCTTTTCTACTTCCTTCGCAAATCGCGCCTGGTTACGAGCATGGTTTGGTATTTCCCAATTTATTTTCGGACGAAATTTGTGCTCTTCGGTCAGTCCTGCTTTGGATTCATTTTCTATGGCGTTCTGGATGAGTCTCCTACTCAAATCAGGCAGAAGTTGACATGGCTGACATCTACCCAAGATCCGTTGTCGCCTTCGTCGTCCATCCTCTGTTGCCTGTTGTACCAGTCGTGGCGGTGGAGAACCTGCGGGTCTCTGATTATTGATAATGGGCTTCAAACGTGCATCTCGAGAAATTTGATTAAGGGCATTCTCCACAGTGGCTTCTAACTTGTTGGTAAAAAGTGTGAGCAGGTACGAAAGTAGCTCGGAGCATAACTTCTTCTTTACATACTCCACATTGACAATGCTTGTCTTTCGGCTTACTTGAAAAGCCAAACGGCTTCACACTGACTTTTACCTCTGAAGCTCGCTGAGCTCGCATTTCCGCACTCTTCGTACCTCTTGACCGCATGATCTGATCGTATCTGCACATCTCCGTTATTTGATATCAAAAATTGGGTAACAGTTCGCCTCCGCCATCGTACCTGGGAATCAACGTTGAGGCAGGTACGGGATTCGCTCGAAAACCGTTTTTCATCATCGCTTGGAGAGCAGCCTCCTTCTTCGCGAGCTCCTGCTCAAGACGTTTCTGAGAGGTTGTTTTACCGCGAGGAATGGACGACACCGGCGCAGGGAGTTTTGGCTTTGAATGAGGGTGTCCTATTTCGAAAGGTATGGTACGTGCATAGGTATATAAGTGAAAAAGATCGGACCACCCCCCAATAACGGTAACATACGTTGATTGGTCAATGCAGGGTTCGGCTTCCGCTCGATTTGTTTCCTGGGACAAGGGGATATGCGAGAGCTCGTCTCATATGCTGTGGTTTTATCTAAATGGAAATTTTGATCAGTCGAACACTTCTGCATTCATCACTCCCCTTCCCATACCTGCCCATTTACCGCATTGTAGTTCCGCAAGATCTTCGACTAGCATCAATTCTTCCATTTGTTTGAAGAAACGGTCCGAAACTGCTGGATCCTCCAAAGGATACGAATGTGCCTCAGCAGCTCGAAGTGCTCTCCGAAGATCATTAGGATCCCTATCATCTTTAATAAGTTGGCCGTGTACTCCATTCCAATTTGAAGGTTGCCATCCAAAGAAGTGGGGTGCAATCTTTCTTGCCGCATCATCTAGTTGTTCACCCAGTTTCTCTTGCAAGTATGATACCCGAGCAGCGAGGATCTTTCGCTGCTGTTCGATTTGGAATGCATCTCGGTACTCAGCGGCATGTGTTTGCAGGGCTTGAAGCTCCAATTTGTTAAGGTAATCGAGAGATGTGCACTGGAAGTCAATAGATCCCTGATTTTCGCTTGCAGTCGAGCTCTGCTCGTCGGCTAAGGAATCAACCTCGTTGCACCATGATGTTGATGTTGAGAGGTGTGGAGAATCAATATCCGAATTGCTTGTGCAAGAATCCAGTTGACTAGATGGTGCAGTAGGAGCAACTGTCACCTTGAGGGTATTTCCTCCAGCATTTGCTTGCAGCGTTCTCCGATCGATGGGGATTGTGACCGGGCTAGTATTTGAAGCAAACTGGGATTTGCAGCTTTGGTTTCTCATATTTAGAGTCGTAATATCCGGATTGAGAGCCCTTGCATGTCTGCGCATTTATCTCATCAGGAATTTAATTCTCCGAAGATATTGGAAAATAGATTGCATCAAATATCTATTCCAAAAATGGCTCAGGCTGGCTAATATGAAAGACCCTTTGCTCCGTGTGGCATAGGAACGATAATGGTACTATAATATAGCTGGAAATAATAGCAAAAACTACCAACAACTTTGGTCAGGACTTGAGACGAGACATCTATTAGACGAATCTACCACATTACGAAAACCGCTGGTACATATCCGCCTCAGGAGACCCGACAATCAAAAGTCGCCCAGGCTCAAACATGAGATCAACAATAGCCTTTTCTTCGGGCATTGGGCCTACATCATCCGCTGGGTCAGGCAACGTGATCGGGACCAATGTAGCTGGGGGTAAAGGCACCGCAGTAGCAACTGTTGCATTACCAGCCACCGAACCCACCAATCCACCTGCGTTTCCTCCATCACGGTCACCTCTGCTAGCAGATACCGAGTGACGAACACGCGCGGAGCCAGCCGTCTTCTCCGGCTTAGCGGGTGTTGCAGGAGCAGAGGGTATGATGGGCGCAGGTATTTTTGGCGGTGTTAATGTCTGTCGCATGACATCCACGACATTCCAAGCTCGGCCGTATTCTCCCCTCACCAGTGTGCACGGTGCCAATCCCACTTTATCACACAAGAATTTAAACAGTAGTGCCCTGTGATAGAAGGTTCCGTGTCCGACCTGTCCCAGCGGAATCACGTTCGTCCCCAGCTTGACTTTGAGCTCCGTGATTTTAAATTTGTAGGCAACATCCTGTAGTCGAGCTCGATCTACGGTGCCTCCTAGGACCTGCGCTACAATGGAGGCAATTTGACGAATTTGTTGCCGCGGGGTGCGCAAGGCGAATGACCCTTCTGACGCCAGCTGGACTAAGGCATTTAGATGAGGATCTTGAGCCGGGTCGATAAGGAGGACTTCGCGACGCTTGTCGACTAGCTGAGATTTCAGCTCTTGCAGAGACGGGAACGGGTGAAGAGAGTCAAGATTGGATCCGGCTGAGCCAAAATCGTAAAATACGTCGGGGATGATGTTTGTAGCGGAGAGATGATCCCGTAGCCAATATTTAGCAGAGAGATCTAGAATATAAAGAATTCACATGTTGCAACATGACTGGTGTTGGAAGATATCCTTGCTGACTTACTGTAGTTCAGGAGCTTTTCCAAAGCATCCGCAGCAAATTTTGGAGCATGTCTGGCGGGATCTTTTGACAAGTCAATCAAAGCTTCTAGCGCACCAGCGCGGCAAGCGGCCATTGCAATGCCATCTGGGATGAATCGGTCAGTGAATGACCTGACCTCGCTCTTTGGAAACTTACTTCAACTAACCATGCTGTGCCGAGTTGGACAAGGCGTATGCGGCATTTCGGCAGACGTTGATATCTTTTGACGCTATCAACTCTATGATATGGTTCAGACCGCGATCTTGCGGTTCCTTGGTCAAAGCCACCCTGCCATCGGCTAATGGGTTGAAGCATTAGAGAGAGCTAAAGAATTGCAACAGCTTCCCGCCTACCGTCTTGCATGCAACGAGCAAGAGCCAAAGCAGCTGTGCTTTTTATTTTGAGATCTGTCTTTTGTAATGCCATCACCAACGAATGCACGCCGCTGTACAGCTTGACAATATCTGCCCGAATGGCAGCTGCAAGTGCGAGTCTCAGTTATCTGTTGCAGACCACAGTATTCCAATACGGGTTTCATACATACAGTCTTCGGCCAGATTCGCCAAACACTCACACGCGTTCAGTAGCGTTTGGACATCCTCAAGACTGAGAAGCTTGAGAACAGCCTGCACACCATCATTTTGCCGCACTTTTGGCCGAGTTTTGGCTATGAGAATTATCACATCTCAGTTGAGTATCCTTATATCGATGGCTCACATGCTTTTCTCACCATTTAAACAAAGACTTGACAGGGCACCTACGCTCTGTCTGCAGACATCCAGATCTTCATGCGCCAAGAGTCGAATTAACGCCTCTGCTGCTCCCATCTTGCTCAATTCAATCTGATTAATTTCTAGTAAATGCTGCAGATTAGCGCACAATCATCTCTCGCGGATCTATGCGGCGATGACAACAATCTACCATTCTTCCCCAAATAAGCCAGTGCCATTGCAGCATGGCTGATTGTGCCTGGATCCGAATGTGAGAGATTGGCAAGAAGAACGGGAAGAGCACCCGCTTCACGGATGTAGTTTTGATTTCGATCTGGCGGCACCGGCAACTAGCGGTAAGTAGTGAACCGATGAAAAACGATCTGCAACCTACCCAGCTTCGCCGCTCGTGCTAGCGCAAGCGCAGCGTTGCGCTTGATTCGTACATCATCTGCCCCTGCCATCTTCACCAACGGTGCCAATCCGCCCAGTTCAGGAAAGATACTGCTGGTTTCCGCTGTTCATGAGGATCCTCAACAAAACTTTTCCCGGGAAAAGGTGACGAAAGCAAGTTCAGAGACTTACAATCCTCCAAACAATTAGCCAAGCAGAGTAAAGTCAAATGATGAAGTTCGGGTAAGTTCTGGTTGAGAAAATCAACTAGACGCCTTATGCCGTTAAGTTTGCGAATTTCTATACGATTGCCGTCTAATGTGATCAAATATATATGGGTATTCGTAAGATTGGTATTTTGCGTGAATACGGATGAACAATCGCTTACAATCTTCCGCACAGCGGATAAGACTTATCAAAGCGGTTTCCTGCACGTCTTGATATTCGGAGGCAAGGAGTTCGAGCAAAGGGGCTAGTCCGTTCACGTATCGCACCTCCATCCGACTAGCAACTGTCATGGCAAGTATCTTAGTCTCGGCGATGGTTGCTTTTGTTCTCACTATGCTTAGGCAACACATACAATCTTCAAGCATCGATGAAAGGGCGTGTCCCACGTTCTTCTTCACGTCTGGATCTGGTGAATCAAGGAGAGCCACAAGCGCTTTTATGCCGCCAACGTTCCTGATGTCAGCCTTATTTGCAACTATGAGATGCGTTAGCTAAAGTATAAATGAATAGTTCAACTCTATCCCTACATACAGTCCCTGGCAAGGTTGGCCAGCGCAAAGGCAGCCTCGTCCTGAACTTCTGGAGGCTGATCGGGTGCCAGCAGCGAGATTAGCAGTATCATTACATCTCTTCTTCTTAGTTCCGGATGAAAGTCACTTGCTGTTATGTAGCGGCAGGTATCACAGAAAGTGAGACCTCGTCAGTGACCTGGACTTGTTGCCAGATTGATCAGGTCCAAACGACCCACCACAGGCAGCCACTCACTCAACTCAGTGGAAGCAGCCAAGCAGGCCACAGCAGATTTTTTGACAAGCGGGTCGGTAGATTTGCAAAGATCGATGAGGGGCTTCAGTATATTCAAAGACAAAAGCTGTATCCGATGTTTCGATGCTAGCGAGCAAATAAGATGGAAGTCAATGAGCGGACAGAGAAAATGTTGTGAATTCAACGGCACATACCGGCTTCTGCATACTTTGCCAAAGCATCCAGTGCGCCTACGCATACCAGCTGCTCGGGTGAATCTAGCAAAAGTATCAAGGTTCGGACGTCGGAGACGCCAAAACTGGCCGCGTCACACTGGCAAGCATATAGGGTCAGGTACAAATTTAAAGAGACCCCAGAATATGAGTAGTAAGCAAGTGCAATACATACCATAGTTTGTTCAGCCATCTTTAGTGTCTTCGTTGCGTCCAACCCAGTAAGCGGTCGAACAGTACCAAGATCAGCAGCGGAGGTATTACATAATCACGATTTGAGGACTGCCCAAGTATGATCCAGTTGTAGTGTCCATTTACGCCGTATAAGTCACACATCGTCGTCTATAGAAATTGAGGAAATGACGGGTATATGAGTTATTAAGGGCGTGGCAGGTCATTCAGACAGTTCGTCACCAAATGCAAGAAGAGCAATATTCATTCTTCCACTGCTCTTCCAGTTCACCATCATGGCGGTCAAGCCCAGCTAGTCAAATGTAGAAGTTTACATGCTCTTCCAGGGTATGCCACATTTTCCTCCTTCCCTCCTTGCGATCTCTCCCGGATTTTACCTCGCAAGGTAGTACTATGGGAATCATAATCGTTTTACAGATAAGGAACCATGTTATATCTAATCCTACTGCTCTGAAGACAAGACTGGAGTGATGTAATTATAGCAATTCGTCATTGTCGGATCCATTGAAGATGTGACAGTGAAAACAGTGTCCTGATCCAAAATTGACAACCATCATATTCCAGTACCATCGTTTTATTAGTTTGATAATATAAAAACGTAACAGATACCGATAGCCCGCCTCTGGAGCTTGGACTTGTGCGCATCCGGATTGAAACACGTCTAGGGCTGCTCATTATATCTAGCATGTACCTGGTCTCAATTTCTTTCCAGTGTCCCAACGTCTTTAAACCATATTACAAACAAGTTGTCCCGGCAGCGCTTGCATTCAAAACACCAGAGGAACAGGGGAGGAATTACGAACGCTAAAATCAGAATATACTTGATTATCAGTGACGCATTAAATACGAGGATGAGAAGACCAGTTGCAGGTTGATTCTTGTCGGGTAGAGGGAGACTTGCTGTGTGCGGGGTTTCTTGATGGTGCGCGATAATCAACCTGCACACAGCGCGATCGTGACGCGTGACAATGTGGCTTGTGGCCTCACCCGCGCAATGAAGTCATCAAACTGATCGCATAAAAGCACAGGCTTCTCGTCACTTTCTTCTTTTGTTTTTGTGCCAATTGGGAACTAAACCATCTTCTAAAAATACTCGAATAACAGCCTAAAATGCCGACTATCACTGAGCGGATTACAGAAACAGCGGAAGCGATGGTCGGAAAAACCACTATCACAGTGGGAGATTATATCCTGACCCGATTGAAGGAACTTGGATGTGACATGGTATTTGGTGTGCCTGGAGACTTCAATATGGTGAGAGCAGGCATCAACACCTTGTGTATCTAACTATATTAAATAATAACCCATTCTGATTTTTTCCAGGAATTCCTCGATCAAATAGAAGGTGGGCTGAGTCCAAACCCATCGTATTCATCTTCAGTGAATTAACATCCGCTGCCCTACCAAAGATTTTGACGGGGTTGGATGGGGATATAACGCCACAGAACTCGGCGCTGGATATGCAGCTGATGGGTACTGTTACCATTGAAAGTCGTAAGAATAGGCTTGATCACCTTTGACCGGATATTGCAGTTACGCTCGAATCAAGGGCTTAGGAGCCATTTGCACGACTTTCGGCGTAGGCGAGTTGAGCGCAGTGAACGCTAACGCCGGCTCATTTGCGGAAATGGTGCCAGTTGTTCACATGTTTGTAATATGTCCTGGTAGATCCCAAAGTAAGCCTTACTAATCAAAAATGTCGACAGTGTTGGCACGCCAAGCACCGTATCTCAGTCCAAGGGTGCTGTCCTCCATCACACTCTGGGCAACGGAGATTTCCAGGTGTTTATGCGGATGTTCAAGGAGGTGACGGTTGCCCAAGCATCCATCGTGCCTGAAAATGCAGCAGCAGAAATAGACCGCGTTCTTACCACATGCGTCAAGAAAAGGCGACCAGTGTACATTGGTCTTCCCTCGGATGTCGCCTTCAAGAAGATAACCGTCGAGATGACCCCACTTGATGTGCGACCCACTGAAAATCCAGAAAAGCCAGAAGAGGAAGCGGTAGGATTTCCTTTAAGACGGCCATTGTCGTAGCACCATATCTAATAAGGCAATCCGGGTGGACACGATAGATCGATCATATCTTGCAGGCATTGACGCAGGCAAAGAACCCCGCGATACTTATCGACGGGTGCGCTCAGCGTTACCACGTCGAGAAAGAAGTGAGAGAATTTGTGGATCAAAGCGGTTTCCCAGTTTATGAGGCACCCATGGGAAAATGCATCATATCGGAGTTTCATCCTCACTTCCGTGGCTCATACGTCGGAAAACTGACACCGGACCCGGTCCGGAAAGAGCTCGAATCAGCGGATGTCGTGGTCATGGTCGGATCGATCAAAAGCGACTTCAACACTGGAGGCTTCACTTTTCAGATTCCGCAAGGCAGGCTTATCGAGCTTCACTCAGACCACACCACCGTCTTCTATGCCACATATCAAAACGTCGGTTTCCGTGGATTGCTAAAGAAGCTTAGTCAACGGCTTACCCCCCGCCCATGGAACCTCCCTCCACCGACCTTCAGTGGAACCGAAGGTGTTGCGGGTGATGACCAGTCAGAGATCAGACATTCATACTTCTGGAATGCATTAGGAAAGTATTTGGGTGCTGAGCCGTACATTGTGACGGCTGAAACAGGCACCAGTAGTTTTGGAACCTCAATGCAAAGACTTGCAGATGGGTCGGCGTACATCTCTCAGGTATGCTTAGGGGTTTTTTGCATCATTGCACATCGCATGCTCACGGTTATTAGGTCCTGTGGGGTAGCATTGGTTATGCGACGGCTGCTGCTCTAGGTGCTGCGGTTGCCGGGCGCGAGCTAAAGAAACCATTGCGCACGGTCTTGGTTACGGGTGACGGAAGTTTTCAGCTGACGGCTGTCGAGCTGTCAACTTTCCTCCGTCACAAACTCAATCCCATAATTATCATAGTCAACAACGATGGCTGTGAGTACCGATTGATCTTTGGTTGGTGATTGTGGTCGTGCAAATACTCAATCCACTCAAGATACCATCGAGCGCTATATCCACGGCAAAGAGCGCAAGTACAACCGCACAGCAATGTGGAACTACGCGAATGCCTTGCAATTTTTCTCTGTCCCGCAAGATAAGGAACTCGTCTCCAAAATCGGCCTTCAGCGTCGCATAACCCAAAAGGGGGAGGTCGAGGCAGCCTTGAGCCAAGCATTTGCTCAGAAGGACGCAATTCACATTCTGGAGGTCGTCACCCCCAAGCTTGATGCGCCCAACGGAATGGTACGATATATACCATTGCAAATTATCATTTGAGTATATCATTAAGAGCATTATTGGTTTGTAGGTGAAGACAGCAGAGAGGGCTGCTGCGGAAAACAAGTACTTGGGGGACTCGTAATAGTACGTACTTGGGGACTCGTGATAGGCGCCATATACTGTAGATATAGTTGGGTTTGGATGCGCTGCGCGAGTTTGCGTTTATTGGCATGGTTACATGTAGATAAGGTAGCATGAAGAAAATGTACGAGTCCGATCATATTGGGATGCATGCCATATGCCATACAAGGTTATCAATGGTCCGCGTACAATTCGCAATATGACGCTAGCCCAATTCAACATGAGCATGCAGCTAGTGAAAAAAAAGTAAGGATTCGCAATCTGTCAGCGAGCCCAAAAGATGCTTACATCCTCTGTCACGTCCAGCCATGTCATTGCCTTCAAAAAGTTGTTGCTGAAAGGAGTTGGTAGTTCGCTGTGTCCCCAGGTAGTGAGTGAGTTAAATGAGCCACTGAGTGACAAGTATCGCTCTTCTTTGATGTCGGGTGGTGGACGAGATTCCCGGTATATTGCTCCTAAGGCAGCTTTCATCAATATGGCACGTTTGGATATTGAGGTCTTATCAAGGTTCGAGAAGTAACCAGCTTTGCATACCCTCGTACCGACTCGGCGGTTTAACCTCTACACCTCGAAGACCTCTCCCACGGAATGTCGACTGATATGTGACTAGTAGTCGCCGTTGTCAAAATGGTCTTCACAGCTGAAGTTGCTTTATGGTTGGAAACGGACCTTGGTTTGTTTGTGCAACTTGGGCTTCCGGCTTAACTATAAAGAATGAGTTGATAGCGGCTTCTCCATCGTAATCGATCTGACAAGGCAATAGATGTAGCTCCCTTATTGGAGCTCCAGAGGCATCTGCTGCTAATGCTATCACTTCATCCATGTCCTTTGTCTGTTCTTGAAAACGCGCCTGAGGTAGCTGTCGGACACCCAACTGAGCTCATTTGTCCAAAATCAGCTTTATGATATCTGACTCACGATCGGCGGGCGAAAATGCTCATTGTTTACGCTCAGGGCATCTGGCTTCAACTACAAGCATCTCCATGCCACGGACAACGCGAAGTTCCGCAGCTGCTGCTGCCGCGCCTACTCCTTCCGCTACCCCACAGATTTTTGTTGGGTCCACCCTCACTCTCACCACTTTAGCCTCGAAAGACCCTCTTGCGAAAGAGGTGCAAAAAGTGCTCAAGGACGGAGGTGGCAAGGTGGTCACGACCGTCTCTCAAAAACTCACTCACTTAGTGGCGGTACCGGAAGACTTCACTGTTGCCAAAGTCCCAGCAAAAGTACGCGATGCACGCGACCGCTCAGACGTCGCCATTGTTTCCTTACAGTTTGTGCTTGACTCAGCAGCGGAGGGCAAACTCGTGGACCCCGCTGCTTACAGTGTTGTTACAGTGGACCAGAGCAATGGAAACGTTAATGGAAAGAGTGATGATAAGAATGATGCAGATGATATTGATGCGACCTTGCCGGATGTGGCCAACGGAGGGAAAAAGAGCAAGAAGAGGAAGAAAGCCGAGGTGGATGAGGACGACGACGAGGCGGCCGAGCCTGTCCAAGAGGTCAAGATAGTCAAAGCTATCAAAAAGGGAAGAGCGGTAAGAACAATCAAATCCACGATGCGTGGTTCTACAAGGCTAAACCTTAACACTATTTATTGAGCTGACAGGCGGTGGACCATTTGTGTCCGGTGGCGAAAAAGTGTCATGTCTATGAAAATGGGACTGATGTATATGGTAGGTATTGCTGTTTGTATTGTAATGTTGTGGCTCATGCTCACTTTTTGCCATCTGATTAGATGCATTGCTCAATCAAACCGAAATTAAGGCCAACAACAATAAATTCTACATCATTCAAGTATTGGAAGAAGATGCTGGGCGAAATTACTACTTGTGGACCAGGTAATTGCTGTCTTTGTGAACTACCAGTAGAATTTGTGTTGATTTTCTTGACCCTAGATGGGGAAGAGTTGGTCAAAACGGAATGAACAAGCTTGAATCGCTCTCCAAAGAACAAGCCATCAGAGGCTTTGAAAGGAAGTTTTATGACAAGAGCCGGAATAATTGGGGAGACCGCGCCAACTTTAGTAAAATCCCTGGGAAGTATTTCCTTTTGGAGCGGGACTTTGGCGGGGATGATGAAGAGGAGGTGAATGAGAAAGTCGAGGAAGGGACCAAGGAAGAACGCATCATCCCTGACTCCAAGCTTCCACCGGAAGTACAGGATCTCATTAAACTCATCTTCAATGTGGACATGATGACACAGTCCATGGTGGAAATCGGATATGATGCGAAGAAGATGCCCCTGGGCAAACTCAGCAAAGGGAACATTGAGAAGGGTTACGCGGTTTTGGCTAAAATATCTGACGAGCTCACCAAGGCGGGGCCAGATCGAGACAAACTGTCCGATTACAGTTCCCAATTCTACACTATCATTCCTCACGAGTTTGGCATGTCACGTCCTCCGATCATTGACAGTCCCCAATTATTAAAACGGAAGCTTGAAATGGTGGAAGCTCTTGGTGACATTGAGATTGCTACCTCAATCCTTTCCGCTACAAACAAGGTCTTGGATCAAAACCCGGTGGATCTTCACTATAGCACACTTAGAACAGATCTGGTACCCGTGGATGAGAAAAGCGATGATTACCAGCTGGTCAAAAAGTACCTGGAGAACACGCACGCTGCCACTCACAGAAATTATGAATTGGAGATAGAAGATCTCTTTGAGGTGGTTTGTGCTTTTTTCTCAAAAACTCCTGTCTTGTGGGCTCAACCTGTTGTCGTTACCAGGTCAGTCGACATGGGGAGGATGATCGCTTCAAGAATTTACCCAATAGGCAGTTGTTATGGCACGGCAGCCGACTGACCAACTTCGTTGGAATCCTCAGTCAAGGACTTCGAATCGCTCCACCAGAGGCACCTGTTACCGGGTACATGTAAGTGTCCGCAGTTATGTACATACGGCTTTCCCTCTTCTTGTGCTTATCTATCTAGGATACTAGGTTTGGCAAGGGTGTATATTTCGCAGATATGGTTTCCAAGTCAGCCAATTATTGCTGCACCTCTCGACGGGCACCTACCGGAATTCTCCTTCTGTGTGAGGTGGCTCTTGGTGAGCAACTGCGTTTGAAGAAGGCCGATTATGATGCTGGAGCGAGGTGCAAGCAGGCAAATTGCCAGTCAACGCATGGTCTTGGCGAAACCATGCCTGATCCGGCCGGTGCTGTGAAACTGCCAAAGGATCAAGACGTGACGGTGCCTTGCGGTCAAAGTACCACTAGCGGTGTATCTGACGCTGCACTGCTTTACAATGAGTTCATTGTGTATGATGTCGCGCAAGTTCGAATCCGGTGAGCAACAGTTTCTCTTTGCGCTCTGGGGATTATTGTGCATTATTCACTAATGCATCAATGAATAACTTATTTTACTTTGTTTTCCCTTTACTAGATATTTGCTGAAATGCAATTTCCGCCACACCTACTAGGTAGTATTATCCTAAAAACTCGCTGTACACATTGTACATCGTACACAATATACCATTATAATACGCAGCGGAAATGTTTACGTTCGTTGTTATAGCAACTGCAAGCGGCACAGCACCAAGGCTGCAACGCTTCTCAATGGATCCAGAGATCTGTTGTTCAAAAAACCGTTGACGAACAAACGAACAATGTCAGAATTTGGCGGTGGGAACGTATCGGCCGAGGCCATGAGTGGAAAGTTCGTCACCGAAGCTGCGTTGCAAGCAGCGCGCGAGGAGCGAGATGCCGAGGCACAGGCGCTAGGAAAAGGTACTGGGGCAGTCATAGGTTGCATATAAGAACAGCTACCAACACCTCAGGATGCAGAGCCTGTCAAGGAAGAAGAAGTTTATGATCCAAGACCTCTATTTGAACGACTGGCGGGTATGTTTTCGGGATGGAGTGTGACCGAGAAATGGCTCACCCTCGTGTTTTTTGTTTATTTTCCATTCCGTGTTTTCTTTTACCTTATTTGTTAATCCCAGATTGGTCCTGCAGAGAGAAAGAGGATTGAGGAGGAAGGTGTGTGCTGGTTGCAGTATTCTATTGCATCTCTGTGTCGTTCTTGAAGATGTGAACTCTTCAATTGATCCTTGTGCGATTTAATCATAGAATTTGCGGAAAAGATGAGATTCAGTGAGTGGCCACATGCAGGGGTCGAATTCCTATAGCGTCTTAATGACCAATATTTTCATATATCAGGCAACTTGGTAAAACGGCTAGACGATGGTGGGTATCTTTAAATTTCGAATGTCCATTCTGACGCCGTGTCAGATGTGCTTATCAATCGCACCATCAGAGGAGTATGAATTTTTATCAGCATACGACGATGAAGAGACCAAGCGACGAAAAGAGATAGCCGCGAATGACCGACGGGAACTGGAAGCTTTTCGGAAGGCAGTATCGGAAGTTGCGTCACCTGCGGATCACATCCAGTTGGTCGCCGACACAAAACCCGCACCTGCCAAAAAGATACCCGCTGCGCGTGATTTCCAAAGCTCCTTATTAAATGGGATTGTACGGAAGCGCAAGTCAGAAAGCGTAGACAATTCGAACCAAAAATCAGATGCAGACAAAGGGGGGGAGGATACACATGGGACGACAAAGCGCGCAAAAGGCGGGGATGGGAAAGTGGAGCGATCCGACAGTGTGGGAAGTACGACAGACGTGAATGGGTCCTCCAAGTCCACAAGCTCACGGAGAGCGGAAGCGACCACACCAAATCCACTTTCGCTGCTATCAGCGTATCCAAGTGATAGTGAAGAAGATACCAGTGAATGACTCTGCAATATATGCATACATAGATACCTGAACCAAATTCAGCTTTATATTACTGATGCAGCAGGCAAGCGATCCTATCAGAGAATGTAAAATCAAGGTACTTTCTCCTATATAGGAATATTTACAAGGGTAAGATATTCAATTATGACAACAAAGGCCGATTAAACAACACATCCTTGAGCACTTGTGACATGAGACCATGCGCAGCCTCAACTGTAATCTTAGAGCTAGGTAAAGCATTTCTTGTTGTAAATACCACGAATCACCGCGGGAAACACATTGACGTGTACCTGTCCTTGGCCACCTTGGCCACAGCAGTTTCATCCCCCTTTTTCCGTTCATTGAAGAATGCACCACGTCCGCTTTGAGATAACGACGAATCCGCTTGCTCAATCTTTTCTGCAAGATCCGAAATTTGGCGCGCTGTGTACTCTCGGTTCTATTGGGATATTCGTGAGTCACAGGTCAAGCATTCAATGAGCGCCTCTTGTAGTGCATACCGTGATCAGAGGGGAGGAGGAAAGAGTATTGACCCAATACTTGTGCCATAGCATTTCAAGTAACTTTGAGTCTAATGTAGACTTGAAGTAACTTATTTCCAGCTGGTAGTATTGCTTTGCGTGCACACCAAAGTCTTCAATTTTACTGAGCGGGATGGTTTGATATTCGGATGGACCCTCATCTGGAGGTTTGTAACCCTGAATTCCTAACGCTTTAGAATGCCAGGCTGGGACGCATAACATGATATACCTTCTTACCGCAGGGTATGTCCGGAAAGCGCCAATCTCTACCTTGCCTGCTGAAATCGTCCGATTCGGGTCAATCTAGTTGTAGATAACAGATCCAGCTCTCTCATGTGGTCACCACAAAATAGGATTTTCAACACCACTTACCACGACGGCAACAAAAGGTTCTTGGAATTGCTGATTCAGCATCTGTGTACTGACATCGATACCCGACAACCAACATCCATAGCCCGGATGACTATGATACCATCCTATCGCGTTCTCCAGTCGCCCCACCTAAACCATTAACAGATTAGCAAGGCTCAACCTGCACAATACGGACAACTCCTCAAATTTTCGCCGAATGTACCTCCTTGATCTTTTCCAAATACTCCACCATATATTCGTACCCCTCCGCTTGTGCATTCACTCGTGTTTCCGTTCCCTCCACAGGCAATGCAAAAGCGTCCATAATGACCATCGTATCATCAAAAATCTTCCCCTGCATTAGACCCATGACTTCGATGTTCCCCCCTGATCTAGCATGCATAACCTAATACCAGCGTCATTTAGGAGATTCAAGTTGAGATGGCTGGGGGACGTCAGATACCATTTTTATCAACGCAACAGCGGATATCTTTACTTTCTTGAAGTGGTGAGGACTGAAATATGCACGAATTACATGTCAGTCGACTACTGCACACAATATCGTACCGCGTTGTTGATAGTTCGATACTTACTCTTTCGTCCATGGTTTTGCGTTGACATTGGCTTTCTGCTCCTCGCTATTGTAGTGATAAATCAAATCCTGGTTCATGTCGTCGGCGACAATATTGTTCTCGAGTTCCCATCGCTATAGAGCAAGTTATTTATTGGATACCTGTTGGTGGTGTACGCAGTTGTTCTTGAATGAGTACCTTTTGAGCGTTGCTTGCGTCCATCTGAAGAGCCCAGCAAGTTGAAGGAAGAGTCGATCGATATCAAGAGAGTTGTGGAAGCTGGATGAAAACAGAGCGATATCCGGTTACTGCAGGAGACGAAATCTAGTACGATGAGCAACGTTGGCAAGTCAAATGCTGATCTGCTGGGTGAGTCACCCTGGCCATAAATTGAAAACCCAGATATAGTCAATTAGGTAATTTGAGACAAGCCACTCCATTGAAAGCAGGTCCCCGCTCGACACCAAACTGGACACCAGCGCTCCCGAAATGAATCTGATACTTTCTGTTCACCATACTCTGATAGATACAGGTTAACAACGCCTTAATGTTTGAGCACGAAGAAGACCAGTACATCTCTCATCGCCTGCCCGCATCCAGAGGATTCGAAAATGAACACTCCCATCAAAGCAAGAGTGATGGAAGTAGAAAGCGAGAAACCACGCATGGATGGAACTGGCCTCTGAACAAGCTGTGGACGGGATGGGCGAGCGGCGGTAGCCGATGCGCATCGTGCACCACTAATGAAGCCGAAAAGAAGGAGATCGTGGATGATATGGAACGAATGAAAGCAGAAAATGCTCGCCTGCGGTGGGAGCTACGGGAACGGGAGGACCTGTGCAAAGCACTGGTGCGTTGCGTTTTGACTGATTATGTCGTCAAAGGTCATGATTACTAAACTGCAGATAGGCCACAAATCACGAACGGCTGCAGCTAGAAAAAGAAGACCTCCTCGCGGAACTTGAACAACTCTCTCAGAGCCTTTTTGAAGAGGCTAATCGGATGGTAGCAGAGGAGCGGATGCGATCCAATAAGCTAGAACAGAAAAATGCCGAGCTTTCTCGTACTCTTGACCGGACACTTACTGTCATCAATTCGACAGCATCTTCGGCGCAGCAAAAACGAAACTCCATCAGTAGCAGTAGCACACAACCATGGGCGACGACGTTGAAGGGTTCACTAAGAGGACACAGTGCGCTTCAAAAAGAACTGAGCAGTAGCAGTACCTTGAACCTAAACACAAATCCAAGTAGGACACCATTGCCTTTAGAGGGAATCAGGCAGATGTCATCAGAAATATAAATTACATGCGTTGAAATCGTCACGAAAGCCGATAATGAGTGCAAGACATAGAAGCCAATGAACACCTTGCAGTCTTTTATCGTCCTTCCTCTTTCAAAAATGAAATATATCGCAGCCTACTATCAACCCTAGGACACGGTTCGTCACAGTGGTAGCGATTCTGCGGGTCTGCTCTTCCCTTCGCCATTGAGTCACACACAACATCATATTGTGGCGAAAATATATACTGGCGGGGTACCTCGACAATGGCGTTGCGGACGACCATACCTTCCTTTCTCTCCCCGCAATACATCATTTACTGAAGACTGGGCCACTTTGAACGCGAACCAGCAATGGCCAAATTTCCCAAGAGCAATGTATTAAAATGTACAGGCAAGAAAGGGATTTACTCCTCATCAGCCGCCTCAACCTTCTTAGCCCCCTTCTCCTCAACGTCGTCGGCCTACATAACGGTACCTATGTTAGTTACTGTACCATACACAATCGTCACCAATTTGCAAATCTTACCTTGGTAGCACGAGTGTAGATAAGCTGGGAGTTGTGGTGGTCGACAAGACGGATCAAACCCTTGGCCTCGAGTTCACGGATGGCGATACGGGCAAGAGAACCGTTGATACGGAGACGGTCAACAAGGACGGAGGGGGTAACAAGCTTGTAGGTGGGGACCTCCTTGAACAATTTGTCGTAGGTGGTCTTGTCAAAGACAACGGCGTTGTTGGCCTTGTCCTTCACCTTTCCCTTGGACCACTTCTACTCACAAGAGTCCCGTTAATTGACCCTACTCAAAATAGAAGCTAGAGAGGGTGCCTACGAACCTTCTTCTTGTTCTTGCCACCACCGCTTGAGGTGGGCTTTGTCGCCTTCTTGTCAGCAGCCTTAGCCTGTCAAAGGAAGGTGGGTCAGACATTGAACAATTCGTATCAACATCCCAACAAAATGACCCAGAGCTGATCCTAGACATTCTTGTAAGCACTGCTGATAGTATCGCCCCCTCCATTTAAACCCTGAAATCCTCTATCCAGGCATAATTGTAGACCTCCATGGCACATGCCACTCATTGGTACACGCTAATGCCCAACCCCATCTTTTACGGGCGTTCGTCCATGTATCCATCCATCCATCCATCCATCTACCTCGTCACACCAATCGTCCAACCGTTCGGCGTCCGCATATTCTTCTTCTCGTTCGCAAATCTCCTCCCTTCACTATCCTTGCATATATAAACTTACCATCTTGATATGTGATGACACGAGGAGAGAGGGAAGAAATCGTTCGTTTAGCGCTTTGCCAACTGCATATCATCGAGGACAAATTATGAAACAAACCGCAATACATTGGATTCAGTGACATTTAATAAAATTAAAAATAGTTAAACGAAGGCGATTACGTGATTACGCCGTGACTCGCTGGCGTTCTTGATGGATAGCGACGTGCGAGCGAGTTTGTCTTTTATTTACGGTACCATATGGGATGACCAAAAATATATAGGAGATAGCCGAGTCCGAAGGGGTGATTTTGTTACTGGCATTACATGTATTATGAACGATGACATTTGTACCATGCTATTCACTGTCCATTATGCTTCATAGTTGTCTGCTGATGGAAAATGGTAAAGAGCCAGCTTGTTTCCCTCCGTATCCTGGAACACGGATACGATGCCTCTGTCATTGGCCAACGAGTACTTGCTCTTGACAATCTTCCCGCCGTGCTTCTCAATGGCAGCCACGTGCTTGTCAATGTCGTGCGAGTAAAGATAAACCAAAGGAGCGACCTTGTGTTCGAGATTCTCGGATGTCCGAACGATGGCGCCTCGGACTGAAGGGCCTTCAGATGCAACCCATAGTGGACATCTCTTGTAATACTTGTGCCTCACCTTGGTCTTCTCGGTCCCGATTGATCATGAGAGAATCATCTGTGCCGCTGCCCGCAAAAGTCCAGTTGAAGACTTGGCTGTAAAAGCCCTTGGCACGGTCCATGTCCTATCATTCCGGGTCATGGCAAATGCACTAGACAATAGCGCACAAGACATAACTTACGTTTACTGGAATTTCAACCCAGGTGAAGCTGCCACCTCGCGGCGGTTTCCACTTTTCTGCCATGATTGGTAAAGGGTCGGTTTGCGCCCAAAAGAGTTGCGCATTGCCCCCTTTTATAAACCCACACGAGGTGAGTGCTGCGCCACTCCTTGTGAGCGCGATGGTCAACGACCCTCCTCGTGCATAGAGTTATCGAATATCAACGAACAGCAAAATGCAGCTGTTTTGGACAAGTCGAATACTCCAAGTGGATGATGGCTGTCGCCTGAAAATTCGGTGGTTCTTCACTGCATGGGCATGTCTACCACTAGAAACCCAACAATGGAATATTCGCTGGGCAGCAAAAAGTTTAAAAAATCCGCATTCTATGATGCGATCGAGTCCTAATGTCGACTTTCAGCTGCCAAATACCACTCAGCCGGCCTTCCAGGTCAGCTTTCGGCCGATTTCATCAAAGTTACATGCCAAGGACACGCGCCGGTAGCCTTCCGTACGAGGGATATTTGTTCAAAGGCGGATGGCTTGTTCCAGCGAGATCATCGCAAACCACGTACTTTGAAAGTCGTGGGTGCTGGGTTTGATGTGGCCAACTTAATTTAGATTACCAGGGCGAGCATGGCGATTTGGCAGAACGTATTGGGAAAAATGGTTGTATATATGCGAGCCTAAACATGGACACTCCTTTCATTTGTGTTCGCTGTTGCTATTTGATATCATGCCAGTCTGATCCGTGCATTTAGCCGACATAAAAAAAAAGCAGTTGCATCATTAATATATATTCTTGTCGGCTTCGTTTTTGGTTGACCGTCCGGCGATAGCTTTGACTAGAGACTTTGGCGATGACCTATTGTATATGAAATTGCAAGCACGGGATAACCGCATCCAACCTATGCATCATGTCAGCACTAAAGGTGTCAATTATGGAATGGAAGGGAGAGTGGATTCCGTTTAGTCGAGTTGAACTGGCGATATATGTGGGGGCATTCGTCATCGTAAGGACAATAAAAGCCATTGATGACAAGTACCAATACTGATTGATCATGTCAGAATTCCATCGGCCTTGTGGGAGATTCCATTTTGATGTGGCTCTTCTCAAAACATCGGATGTTACGAACGCCTCGGCTACTGATGGTTGGTGCCAGTCAACGTTGCTCGATGCGAGAATTCTAAGTTTTCTATTTTAGATCCTGAACATTACGATCGCTGACATGGCATGGGTGGCCCCGGAGTTGATTGAACAAATATGGAATGGTAAGAGGCTGGATTATAGTGGAGAAGGAGGATGTCAGGTACAAATCCATTAACATACTGCGGGATGGTTTACAGCCTCACGGGGTGGCTGGGCAGCCCACTACAAATTATGCCAAGCAGTGAATGGGATTCGTCTAGCCGCCATTCTCGCCAACATGTCAACATTTGCGCTTATTGGATTTGAACGATGGTAAGTGAGTTTTCAGCCTTCTGGCAAGAAAGTAATATGGCTCATTCTCTACGAATTTTAAGGTATCATTTAGTGATGGGAAAGGTTCTTCATGATAAACACTTTTATGCCATGATTGCAGCGTCGTGGTTATACAGCACAAGTACGTCTACTGTTATTCCACCCTGTTATTTCCGGCTCGACGATTATGATTCACACCTCTCTTAGGTTTCTCAATGATATCGTTGTTTGTCGGGCCCAAGGGAACTGTTTTATCTGCATCTCGAATGTACTGCATACCTCCCTTCTTCGACAGGCACCCAGTTCACCGTGCCATCGGGTTGATGACATGTATCCATTGCCTCAGCTTTCCGGCGATTATGATGGTGTGCTGTAAGTATGCATTGGGATTTCAAAGTTTGCCTCGACGCTTGCTAATAGCCCGTCTTTCCCCCAATCCGTAGATATATTCATCTTCAGAAAAGTGCGACGAACCAGCCAAAAATTGTTAACCGCTCTAAACCGATCGCAGACACGATGGGGCGGCATGGTCAGTATTCTCGAAGAGGATCAACATGAAACGAAGCTGCGGATGATGAAGAAGGAGAAAAGTAAGAGTCGCTGGTATCATAGGAAACTGGGCGTCTTGACGTTAACTCTAGGCTCTATATAATAGATCTGATCTTGAGCATTGTCGTCATGATGGGAGCCTTTACGCTGGGGTGGGGAACTTACGCCATTATCACACTTTACCAAGTATCAACTGAAAAGGAAGCTCCTGTGTGGCTTGATATTTTGGCAATGATTGGCATTGTGGGCTGTACGGTAAGAACGTTGACAACCTTCCTCACGTATCGATCGCGAGTCCAATCCCCGAAATTGATATAAGCTCCGTTGTTCTCGCAGGGAATCAACCCATATCTCGTTCTCTTCAATAATAGAATCGTCAGAGAGGCAGCCCGAACTTCTTTGGGCATGCGGCATCCCGCAAGTTGCGACATGGAAGCTCAAGTCGCTCGAGCAAATATAAAAACACCTGCTATTACCTCATAAACATAATCTTGCGACCTTCTACTGTACAGTTAGCTTTTAGCATATAATATTTTGTTTCTACTCATAGGCACCCCCAGTGTATTGTATTGGTGGAGTACATACGTCTCTCATATCGAAACAGTTACAGGTCCTGCAACCTGCTGCGCACAGATGCCCCGGTGCACCTTTGAACGCGTCCCCCCCAGACTGGCAAATGCCGAGGAAAGGCCAAGGGAACCGTAGGACCAAAAAGTGCCCTTTGGGTGATCGCTTGCGCTGCTGCTGCTGCTGCTGGTGCGAGGGCATGTCGACGGCAATAGGGAGGGAACTGTGAAACTGCAAATACCCGTTCATTCTATCTTGTTTCCAATTGATGGTCTTGCCAAATTGTGGCAAGAGGCTTGCTTACCCGAATACTGCCAAGCCTCCCCAGCACTGGCCTACTTGCATTTACGGCAATAGCCTGTTCTGACATTAAAAACACATTTCCACACCATGTTCTTTGGACGTGGCGTGATTGCCACATGCTTTACAGCATTGGTCGCTGCGGCGGCTTCAGCGGTTCACACAACACCCGCTGTCGGCCCTATAATACCTCGCAACGATCATTACAACTTCCACTACTTTGCAGTGCAACTTGACACGAGTCGAGACGGCTCTGTACCGTCAGCAGAGGTACTTGAAGACCGAGCGCATCAGCTGGGCTCTTCGCTTGGCTATCACTTTGTGGGTCGGGTTGGAGAATTGGTGGACTATTACCTGTTCGCAACCCCAAAGGAATCCGGGGGGTTGGAGAGACGGAGCACAGAAGAGGCCGAACATGAGCATGTAAGGCCCGTCAAAAGATTTGCGGACGAGCCGGCTGTAGCCTGGGTCGAGCGTCAAGTACCGAAACGGCGCTTGTTCAGACGTGCGGCCCTACCGAATGCAGGCCAACCAAAAGAAGAGAGGGGCCGACCTCTCCGATTGGATGATGTTAGAAAGGAGCTGAATATCCAAGATCCAGGATTTTCTAGCCAATGGCATTTGGTATGACGTAGCAAAGCAAAGATCTGTTACCTGTTTATTGAAAAGCTGATGATTCTGTTTTCTTTCCGGTAGGTTAACACGGTCGTAATTGGGAACGATCTGAATGTAACGGGAGTATGGAGACAAGGTAACGTCCCCATTTTTCCTCTATTAACTTATACTTGGTTGAATATCTTATGCAAGCGTAATGGACACAGGCATTACGGGCAAGAATGTCACGGTATGCTTTGTCGACGATGGACTAGATTATGAAAGTCCGGACCTTAAAGACAATTTTGTAAGTAGGATCTCGCCTTTATTGCGCTGCCCAGCATCTCTTATGTTCCGCACACAGTATGCCGAAGGCTCGTATGATTTCAATGACCATGTCAAATTGCCTAAACCGAAATTACCCGAAGACCGACATGGAACACGGTGCGCTGGTGAAGTAGCAGCTGTGCGGAATGACGTCTGTGGACTGGGAGTTGCGTACGACGCCAAAGTCTCTGGTCAGTTGCGCTACACTTTGTATTTCAATCAGCAAGTTGTATGTTTATCCCCCGTCTTCAGGCGTTCGGATCCTCTCAGGTGATTTGACAGAAGCGGATGAAGCTGCTTCCATCAATTACGACTACCAGAACAATCAGATTTTCTCTTGCAGTTGGGGGCCAGCCGATAATGGGAAGGCTATGGAAGCTCCACCAAAGATTGTTACTGATGCCGTTTATAATGGTATCACCAAGGGGCGGGGTGGACTAGGCTCCATTTACGTCTTTGCTAGCGGGAATGGCGGGGCATTGAGTGACAATTGGTAAGAAGGTTTGCTGCATTGTTGTTACTTGCAACTTCATTTGACGCGCTTCTATTATCCAGCAACTTTGATGGCTATACAAATAGCATTTACACCATTACCGTGGGCGCCGTGGATCGTGACAATGAACATCCGGTGTATTCGGAGGCATGCTCTGCTGTGATGATTGTGATGTACAGCAGTAGTGGAGTACATAGGGATGCTATTGTAAGTCTTCTGGCCACCATTGACAGCTTGTTTCGTCTATTGAGCTCGTCCTTTGATAGTACACCACCGATTGGCCTGGTCAGTGCACACAAACGCATGGGGGAACGTCGGCCGCAGCCCCTCTCGCTTCCGGATTGTATGCGCTTGTTCTTCAGATCCGGTAAGGTTCCCCGTTGACCGTTTAGAGACGATGTGGATGCGTTACCAATTTCTTCACTGTGCCAGGCCCGACCTCACCTGGAGGGATATCCAGCATCTGACGGTACAAACCGCGGTTCCAATCGATCTCGACGATTCGGACTGGACACAAACCGCAGGTGGTTTTCTGTACAACCACAAGTATGGGTTTGGCAAGCTGGACGGCTACGCCTTAGTCGAAGCTGCAAAGAACTTCACCAACGTCCGTCCACAGACGCAGTTGGTAACTGGCGTCCAGACTCTCTATAAGGAGGTACCCCAAGACGGCGACAAGGTGGCTAGCACTGTCACCATCACCCCCGACGATCTCAAATCGGTAAACATGAGCCGATTGGAGCACATCACGGTCACCGTCAACATGGAGCACCAACATAGAGGAGATATAGAGGTGTGGCTTACCTCTCCAAATAAAGTTGCGTCTCAGTTAGCCGCGTACCGCCCCTACGATGGGGATATTTATGGTCTTCAAAACTGGACTTTTATGACTGTTAAGCATTGGTATGTCATTTGTTATTGGCATCACAAAGATCAAAAATCTGATCAATATGTTCGTTACAGGAACGAAAATCCGGTCGGAGATTGGACAATTTCCGTATTTGATAAGATAAATCCTACTAAAACGGGCACGTTTAATTATTGGTGGATGACGTTTTATGGCGAGACAGCCCCACCTCCTCTGGCGGCGGTACCGTCGGAAGTAGCGTCGCTTGCGCCCTCCTCTTCGGCTGAGCCTGTGGCGACTCAAACCCAGCCTTCGTCGGCAGGCGCAGAGGCGGCAGCTACATCAGCGCCGCCATCATTTGCATCCCCATCAACAGTCTCTCAAGCGTCAGCTTCCTCAACATCTCAGCCATCCATCCCTCCGCCTGTAGGGATCTTAGGGTCAGGGAGCAAATCGGCTGGGTACGCCTTTGCATTTGGCGCCGTTCTCCTCGGTGCAGCCGGCGCCGGCGCATACTATTTCCGTCGCAGCAAACAAGACCGCACCTCAACCGAGCAGAACTATGAGTTTAAAATGCTAAATGACAATGAAATTGACGCTGCCTTCGAAGAGGATCAAGAGTCCCAAATGCGACTGGTGGGTGGACGAGACGGATCCAGCAGTCGGGATGTAATGTTTGATAGGTTCGTGCTGTCGAATGTGGATGAGGATGAGGACGAGGCGGATTGAGACCTCTTGTTTAGACATGTACATCTTGAAATATGCTTTTTAATTTACATTTCATCCTTCTCAATTTGCATATATAACCTTCATATGTGGTAGTAGCGGAAATATGCTACCTGCGGAATCTATTAGTTTTCCCATTCACTACCCTATCATTGTTGATGCCCACGTGCAAGGTCCTTGTAGCTCTGGTTCGCCGTCTGTGGAAAAAGTCTGAGGCGTTGCCTGCGTAAGCTTCGATCATCCACCTGACCGCGAGCCCTCCCAAGACCTGTCCCAACACTGGTTAGCCAGATACACACTGCTAGCTG
Organism: Spizellomyces sp. 'palustris'; assembly: GCA_006535965.1. NCBI lineage: Eukaryota > Fungi > Chytridiomycota > Chytridiomycetes > Spizellomycetales > Spizellomycetaceae > Spizellomyces > Spizellomyces sp. 'palustris'. The sequence goes on along the minus strand of QEAR01000020.1, from coordinate 63,250 downwards.
TCAAACCCAATGCAGCCCGAAAAGAGATACATTCAAACAACTCTCCCATTTGCACGAATACCTCGCGTCTCACCACAGGGTACTCCGCGTTCGGCATCACCTACCAAACTCACTTTCCGTCCGTTCTCGGAATCGCGAACTCCTTTACACCCTTCGGCGGTTCTTGCTTCTGTCCCGTGTGAGAAAGCGAGTAACATTTTATTTGTGGACGAAGATGTGGAGAGTGATGATGAACTGAAAAGAAGACGGCAGGAGGAGGACGATACAGATGTGGATGAGGAACTGGATCTTGACCGTGTTGAACAGGAAAAGCCAAGAAAGCCTAGGACGTTGACTATTGCTCGAATGTTTGCAAAGCGGCAGAAATCTGATGGTGCTGGCGGCAATACTGACAACCAGTTAGGACCGCCAGTCTTCAAGCATTGGGTTTTATGTAATGTATGCTGGTGTTCATTTTTTTTCCTCATCTTCGGACGTTGGTTTCGGTGAGGAGTAGGCTGTCAGAGGTACTCACGCGATTCTAGTTCAATGATTCGACACCGATAGATTCGCCACAAGACGAATGGAATCCCTCGTATGTCAAATTGCCGTGCTCGCCGCGTAATACAATGCAATGGAACAGCGATCAACGGGCGCCATCGCAAAATCAACCCCTGTTTGCAAAGTGGGACGTGATACGAACGCATCTTCAAGGGCCTATTGAGGATGCCAATGATTTAACAGTGAGCATTTTGGTTTGGCATCGTGCATATCGTAGCCGGCGCTCATAAACATCCATTTGTCCTAAGCAAGTCCTGTACGCGTACAATCCCTCATTTAGGCGCCGGTGGGATTTGTCTGGTCTGGAATATTACTTGAATGTCGTCGTCGGCGATGTGCCGGTCTTATTTGAGAAGATTATCCCGGGAATGGCTGATTTAGCGCTCCGGCTGCCACAGCTATTCCCAGAACCCATTCCGTTTCTGAGAAAAGGATATAATAGTGCCATTACGCTGAGTCAAATTCAGGTATTGTTGAGTCATAATCGGACTGGATGCTGGATGTGCTCAAGGTTGAACATCCCCGCCATGTAGGTCATGTGCCTTCTCGCAAATGCGTTCTTTTGTACATTTCCTCGACGAAACGATACCAGGCGCGGCGCAGAGCATGCTACTTTCCCATCCATCAATTTCAATTCGCTGTTTACCGGGTCGAAGAGCAAGGGGCTGGATATGAGGCGGGTGGGAAAATTACATGCGTTGTTTCATTATTTTAGGCGAGTTCTCAGTCAGCGTGAGTTCAGGGACGTGAAATCGGGCCTCAAATATAAAAGTTTGCTGAGCATACTGCGCTTTGGTTATAGATCCGACAGGGTCTGTCACATTCCATCGGCGGGTGCTATCACCCTCGGAGTTCCCACACTGGAGTACAATCACTGAACCTCTGGGTCCATTGGAGGTACGATCTCAAGGAACCATCGAGGACGATGGGGAGGGAATGCTGCAAGTCGATTTTGCCAACAAGTTCATTGGAGGCGGAGTGTTGGGCCACGTACGTCTACGCGAAGCCAATGATCTGGCTGCGGGTTGCATCTGACTCGTCCGTACAGGGCTGTGTCCAAGAAGAAATTCGGTTCATTATCAACCCTGAACTTCTCGTGTCTCGCCTATTCACTGAGGAACTGCTCCCGCATGAAGCGGTCTTCATGATTGGTGCCGAGAGATTTTCAAATTATACTGGATATGGTGATACATTTGAATGGGCAGGGAATTACGTGGACAAAACCGAACGAGATGGTCTGGAACGGCGCAAGACCGAGATTGTTGCCATTGATGCCACGTACTTTCCTCCAGGACGAGCTGAGAACCAGTACCGCGCTGAAATGATTTTGAGGGAGGTAAATAAAGCTTTCGTGGGGTTTGGACATCCTGAAACGAGTTGTTTGGAGGGAGTCGGGGTCGCTACGGGTGAGTCTTTCTAGTAGTATCTCTAGAGGAATTTTGGAAGGTAACTAACTAGCGATCTTTCTCTTGATTTGTGATTTATAGGCAATTGGGGTAGGGACATGATTGTTATCTCGGGCACTGACTGCCTTAGCGCATTCTAATAAACACATTTTAGGATGCGGAGCCTTCAACGGCGATCCCGAACTCAAATCCCTCGTGCAATTGATAGCGGCCTCAGTCGCCAAGCGGCCAATATTATACTTTACATTCGGCGACGAAGATCTTGCGGGAAGGTTGAGAGATATATATGAGGGAATGACGGGGCGTGGAGTGTCTGTTGGGCAGCTGTTTCGGGCTTTGACGGAGTATTGGGCATACAGGGGTCAGATGGGGCTTTTTGAGTTTCTTAGAAGAAGGTTTTGTAGTGATGGAACTACATGAGGTAGGGAATTTTCTGATCTACGTAGAAATAGTTCCAGTAAGATTTGCTAGCTAGTAAAAGCAGGCTTTATTGAAGCTAGGAGGACGTTCACCTTCCTTTATTTGTGCACTATAGCGAAAACTCGTGGCGTTTCTGCTTTTATTTAATGTCTCTTGTCCTGATCAACCGACGAACTTGGTAAACTAATCATAGCACAGCCACGAATCACGAGAGCGCGCCCATCGTACTCGAGAAACCTAATCGTCGAAACAAAATCCAATAACAATCCATGTCAACACTCGATTGGCCGACCGTCTTTGCCTCGGCAGTGGCAGCCGTTATAGCTAGAGGGTTGACACACCCCATAGATGTATGCTTGAGCATCTGAAAGTGTTTTGAACTATATGGCTTTCTGACGTGATTTCATTTTTACGCCAGACCTTGAAGGTGTGTGCCCCGTAAGGAGCTGCGATACTGCAAGAAACGTATCAACATTGCCTTCTGGCAGGTCCGCCTTCAGACGGCTGCGAAAGGAAATTCGGGCGTGTATGGATTGTCTCTACTGAAAGCCTTTTTGCACATTATCAGAAAAGAAGGCATTTTAGCACTTTATCGCGGTACGTGTTTTCTTTGCAGTGTTCTGTATGACAAGATTAAATTCATATGCGAAGCTGCCAACAGGTATTTTAACGGCAGTAGTTTTCTCTGTACCCGCTACAATCGTCTATCTGTGCACATATGAGGTCGCTCGCTCATCCTTTGTCTTTCTGGGCGACCCAGACACGAGCAGTATACTCCACCTTGTTGCAGGAGCGTTGGCTGAACTCTTGAGCAATATATTTTGGTGTCCGATGGAAGTCGTCAAGAGCAGACAACAAGCTGCGGGCCGCCATGTAGAGGGAAATTATGCCCGAGTGGATCTGCTCGCGAGTGACAAGGAGCTGGGAGTAGCAGATGATGGGGATGACGTGCTAATGAGGGAATTGGACGGTATCGAAAAGCAGAATGAGGAATGGGCCGGCCACGTGCATGGGTCGACGTTCGCGTTTCTAAGGAGCATTTACGATCGCCAAGGATTTGCCGGCTTCTTTGTTGGATTCTGGCTAGGCATCCTCGTCTACGTACCCTACTCCATCATCTACTTTGTTCTCTACGAAGAATTTAAAAATCTCGCAGGCGGAGACCAAGGCCAGGCCTCACTTTCGGCAGGGGCATATATAGTCTGTTCTGCGGTTGCGGGCGCGATTGGCGCATCAGCAACGAATTGCTTGGATGTACCCAAAACTGCATATCAAGTCGCCCGAGACTCGGACGCGCATGCAACCGTTGGATTTATAGAGTTTACGATCGGACTGTGGAAACGAGATGGTGTGTGGGGCTTTACAAGGGGAATGGGAGCGCGTGTTGCGTGGATGGTTCCCACAATTGTACTGCAATTCACTCTATTTGAGAGTGTGCGAAAGTCCTTGAGGGGCATCTAAATAAGAGTAGAACTACCTTTGGAAGACGAGAATGCATCTTCACGTGATGTAGCTTATGAAATGCTTATGTAAATGTTTCATTTCTCCGCGAGTCCCTTTGGTGGTGCGGTCGTTGTGCGACATGAAATGAGTCGCTCAGCCTCCCCCCTGCGCCCGCCTGCAATAGCCACAACAAGGCTTTTCTTCGGCTGCGCAGCATGCTGTCATCATCGCTTTCAGATTTCATGTCTTTCCGTTTTTCTTGCTCGCCCTTCCTAGTGGATTCTTTTGTTTGGAATGAACGTGTATACGCTGAGGAGCGTTGAGCCCCTCGATCTATGGCATTTGACGACCACGGATGACGAATATGTCGTGGCGGATGGACGCGTGGTTCGGTTTGCCACGGATATTGTGGTGTGGGCAACCTACAGCGAAGAGTATGATCGAAGCCCCATCGTCACAGACAAGTTGACAAGAGCGGACATTTTTGAGCTAGGTATGCTTTTCTCATGAAATGCAGCGTAACGAATGCTAGACATTAACGAGTACATGCATGTTTGGTATAGTCAAACTCCGGGGGGAAATGAACCGAGAGACACGGCGGCTTGAACAAGCTCGCGAACAGTGTTCACCAGACCAAGAACAACCACGAAACCCATCTCAGGCTCTTTCTTGTCACATCGACGCGTCACCTCCCTCCCCGTTCCCGAACGGTTCGCTCGCGATACCCCATCCCCTCTCCCCTCCTCCATCGCTATCGCCAAGCGTGAGATAATCTGCGATTATGATTCTGTATATACCTTCTATATATTCCACACTCTGTATTTTACCTTATATTATTATATACGCTTGTGTTTATTGATCCTCGATGTTGGTATTGTTTTCTGTTGCATGTGACGAGGGCAGCTTGGAGATGATTCAAAAGAATCGCGGGGGTTGATTTTGATTTTGACACGCAGAACGCGCGCAGCAAAGTTCCGCTGTGCTGCCGAGGAGCAACTTGGGTTTTTATAACCCGCCGCTGCCCCGAGCTCCCTTTTGTAGACTCGCAAGCTATTCTCCAAAGCAACATGTCGACAAGGATGCCACCAGCACCATATGGGGGCTCTTGGGCGGCCGTTTACTGCGAAATAAACAAGAACCTACATCGTGGCTTTGGTCGGGCGCTGACCCGTATGCAGAGAGCTGCCCCAACCGTCTCCGAAGCTGACACATTGGCGTTCTTAAACTACATGTCTGTTTTCTTGGAGGTTCTACACCAGCATCATGAACATGAAGAGCAGATTTCCTATCCCGTCTTTGTCAAATACTTTGGCGAACGAGAACTCAAAGAATTGGAGGCGGAACACGGCAACTTCCAGCCGGCTATGCGAGCGCTGGAGGACTACATCTCCGATTTACGGGTTAAAAAGGCTTCATTCAATGGAGAACAAATAGCGTATCTTGTCAAAAATCTCGAAACTGTCATGATGCCACATTTGAACCACGAAGAATCGTATCTGTGCACAACGGCCCTCAACGAGAAAATCCCTCAGGACGAAATGTATCACACATTCAAAAACATTGAATCGGTTTCCAAAAAGGACGCAAACCCAACGACTCACTTGTCGTTCTTGTTGACGCACCTTACGACGGAGGAACAGAATCAGATGTTCTATGATGCACCTGCCATAGTGAGGAAGATCCTGTTCAGGATTATTGTATGGTGGAACCGCAGCTGGTGGAAGTGGTCCGATTCCGCATAAGAGCCGAGGAGGAATTCATGGATGTGTCATCAGGATAGAGAATATGGCAATATTTTGCTTAACATGTGTCATCAAAGACCGGTTTAGCGCAGTGAGTATATGTAGATACTAATAGAAAGAAAGGAATAGCGTGATGAGATAACTGCATGCCTGTCCTTCCGGGTCTGGTGGTGTCTGAACAAATGAGCCGGTTAAAGACGTAATGCTCACTCGTTCGTTGGTATTTGCAACAGTGTTCACTATGCATTGGACCTGTTGCAGCCCATGGAGTTCAGCTGGTATCGATTGCATACGAGAGGGATAATTATCAAGAAGATAGATAGTTATTCACGAAGCGTATTTATCAACAGCAGCAATGCACCCGGTTCATAGTAAAGATCACCAGATGCTATACGCTCCGACAAGATCCAAGTCTGATATGATGAGTGAATATTTTTGCTGCATGGCATTACGTTCAATGTACACCAATAACAGGACGAATTACGCTTAACCCTAAGCCAACATCCTTTTGGTTAGCTTTAACTCTAACCCTCAACTACTGTGATTCTTATTTTCACTGTGAGTGTTAGCGAGGAATGCAACTAGTACAAAAGGACAAAGAGGAATCAAGGAGGGCGACTATGGAACGACCAGGGAGGCCGAAGTTGAAGTTATTGAGGTTATTGCCATAGCAACAACGTCCCAGCGTGATGAGCGCTCCAAACATCGCAATCTGCAACTCTTCAAGCGATCAGGACAAGATGGCAAACAACCGCGAGGTTTTACAGTCATATCTCGCTCGGATATCCAATTCTCTAGATACCGAAAATGGTGCTCAACTCGCGTCACTCGTCAAAGTAAACGATGCACATGCGAAAACGTTACAATTGGTCGTCCGGAGCATGAAAGTTAGCATGCATGCCAGCGTTTCTCGTGCCGCTCTTAGTGAAAGTCTGACGAGCAATCCTACATACAGGTACAGGCTCTCGAATCAGCGGTTCGAAACCGACTTGACGAAACTTGGGCTGAAGTTGTGTGTGGTCATCTCAAAGTCCTCAAAGAGATGGCCAATGCTACTGGGTCAAATGGATTCGGGTCTGAGTCAGGAAGCAGTGTAGATATTCCCGAAGTACTTGCTGCAGAGCTACAAAATAGTACCGCGCAGTGAGTAATGACAGCCGTTCAAACCTGTGTTGGATCACTTCTCTGCAGATCTGACCTCGAAATCGATTAGATCATTCCACCAATTCTTCCCGTCCCAAACACGGTGGTGTCTACCCGTACTCTACGCTCTTAATGGAGATCTGTGGTCCTTAAGTGCTCAGGTGGGTCGAAAAGCGCTATTGCATAGGGACAGGAAATGACAGTCCCGGTAACGTTATGGGCTCAGGCAGACGATGCGTCAAGGAAGAGAGGGAGCAAAGGGGGTCGATTGGAAGAAGCTGCGCGAACAATGAACAAAGCATTTTCGTATTGTGTGACGGATCGGTACGAGTGGTGAAGGGGGCGTGTTCGACCATTCGCACGCGCTGAAGAGTTTTCGCCAGATTCTCGCCATTAGAAAGATCGCGAAAGTGGGGAACGTATCATATCGTTAACCTCCTCTTCAAGACATACTTTAAGGTAAGAAATAAGTTGCCAATGTCCTTACTCTACTCGTCTCATGGTGCTGACAGCTTCCAGTTAACGCAAACAAATCTCTGCAGCACCATTCTCCGATCGGTTGCAGCCGGGGATTTACCAGGCCTTGAACGTTACCCAATTGCAGATCAAGTAACCTTCAAATTTTATGTCGGCGTTTTGAGCTTTTACAATGAACAGTATAAAAAGGTATGAACTTGTCCGTATAAATTTGGATCCGCCCCATCCTGATCCAGTTGCCCTAAAGGCGGAAGAAGAACTCTCGTTTGCACTATGGCACAGTCCTACCGGGAAGGGCAAGCAAGCCCGAAAACGAAATGAAAAAATTCGCATGTAAGTCTCTTGTATTCTGCATCGCCCCATTTCTCTTATCTTACTTATCCTGTTACTAGTCTCATACTCAATTATCTAATCCCGACGCGCTTCATACTCGGCTTCCTCCCTAGTGCGTCCCTCTTCATCAAGTACCCCGCCCTTGACTATCTATACGGCAATTTTGCCCTCGCAATTCGACGAGGGGATGTGAGACTGTTTGATGAAACGTTGTATAGGTTGCAAAGGGATTTGATTAATCGGGGCACGTATTTAACGGTAGAGAGGGCAAGGGCTTTAGCAGCCAGGATGCTGTTCAAAAAAGTGTACGTCAAAAGCATTTCCTCGCTCCGTGATGCACTGTTGTTGCTAAATTGGCATGACATAATGCAGATGGTTAATCAACAAACGAAGTACGCGAATACCAATGGCGCAATTTCAGAGGGCGTTACATTTGGCTGGAACTGATGTCACTCCTGACGCTGTTGCGTGCATGTTGGCGAATATGATTGATAAGGTAAGATGATGCATTCATGTGATTTATCAGTGTGTTATTGATAATCTTGGCGCAGGGTTACCTCAAGGGATACTTGTCGTTTGAGAAACAAATGGTTGTCACGGCCAAGGAGGATCCATTCCCAAATTTAAAGATGGTTCCTGTATAGTAGAAAAACGGTTGATGAATACACGAACACCTCGGGTTGTAATCATGTAACCCTGCAAGGTGGAAGATAGTAACGTCTGAAAGTGTTGGACGACCAACAGGCCACTTTCTAAGATACTTGTAACCAGCGGCTCCAGCCGCCGTGAATCCCGTTCAAATGACAAGATACATAATGGGACTGTTTATAATGATATGACCTATCTCACTACTAAACTCTATCCGATAACATCATTTTCGTGTACTGTCTTCCCATTTATACGAAAGGCTCCACGTTGATCTCTATCGCCGTGCACGGGAAACTGATCTCGTACTTTTCGAGCACAGTGGGATACACGATACCGAATGAACCAATCACCTCGTTTTGATAGTATACATCAGCACGTCGACCAGGGAAGAAGGTCGGATCTGCCAGAAGGATTATTCTTAGGGGTGATATGAATCCACATATCTTGCGCCAAGTACTTACTCTCAGATTCTTTAATGTAATACCCATTCGCGTCACCATGCGGAACCAACTTCACATCCAGTTTCAGCATGATCCGATCCAACAAGCCATGGATGTTCTGAAGAAATAAAGACGTGCGTGTCAAGCCTTTTGTAATCGGTGAACGCAATCATAAGATCGTGGTACCTCAAAACCGGACGCGTTGTTACTGTAAACAGCACACAAATTACGCTGGTTGCGTGATCTCCGCTCATACTCAGGACCGTCGTCCTTGAACACCACATCAGAGACCTCAAAGATCTTGAAAGGGCGTGGATAATGCTGGTTGGCATTGATCGTCTTGAGCATACCGGGGAGCAGGCTGGTGCGAACGACCTGGAGCGGGGTGAGCGGCTTCCTCGGAAAGTTGACATACGATGATAAATTGTGTGCGGAATTATACCTCATATTCGACAGTTTTAGGATTTGAGAGTTTGACCGCCTCTCCCTTGTCTTCTTTGTTGAGCCATGCAAAATTTTCGTCATGAGAGCACTGTTTTATGATGACTAAGTTTATTCTACTGTCCCGTGGTGAGCGAATGTTCCTGATGTTCCTTACCAAAGTGAAGGGAAGCACCTCTGTGTAACCAGCCAGCGCAATCTCTCTTCGCAACTGATCCGTTAACTTGTTGACCGGTTGTTGTACCGCCACAGTCCCGAACTTTGGCGTAGTTTCAACAATATTGTTGAATCCATAGGCAACCGCTACATCTTCCATAACATCACACGCATGCAAGATATCACTCCGCGTTGGTGGAACCGAAACGATCACTTTTTTGCGGTCTTCCGATGTCTGTGCGGATAGGGACATCTTCTCTAGCAATTCCGCAATCTTGTGCGCTTCCAGATTCACACCAATCGATCGATTGATGTAGTTTACATCTGCTTCCACGGTTCTTGAATTCAAGTCGGGATACACCACTGACGTTCCATCAGCATGGACCACTTGCACTGGCTCAACACTGGAACGAGAGCACGCGTGAGACACCTGAACGAAGGATCACAATGTCCTTGGGACCCATCACTCACGTGAACGGTTTCGAGCAGTATTGCGAGAACATTGTCACTACTGTGTTAAGGACAATCTTCGCTTTCGTCAAATCCGTCGCTGTACATTCAATGAAAATGTTCTTGGTTGACAATTTGATCTTTGAGTGATCACCGTTGATAATAGGAGGAAGAGAAAGAACCGTGCGCTTGCTGTCAAAGATTATGGGATAACGTGGTGCATCTCGAATGATATGTAGGAACTTGCTAAGCTTCCTATCAGTCTAAAAACAAGATTACTATTGTAAAATTACGCACTGATCCATGGATAAGCTACCAGATACGAACCTCGTAAAACTTCATCAATTCTTCACCGTCCATTGCTTTCGACTGGTTCAAAGGAATGAACTTCAAGTCCTTTGGACGCAAAGCCTCGTAGGAGAAAGGTCCTTGAATGGTATCGAGATCATGAGTTCCAATGGCAACCAGGGTTCGTTTTCTGGTAGGTTGGATTAGCAATCACTTCCACCAATGTCACTGGAAATCAATCTGCCGCTCTTGATGTACCTGCAGATATTATTGTGTAGCTTGTCTTGCAGCTCGATGAAACTATCGTATGCTCCTTGATCGAGAGTTACATCGCGCAAGATGGCCGCAACGACATGAGGTCGAATAGCAGCAGTCTGAAACAGGGCAGATATGAGACATCACTCATCAGATACATATTTCTCATGACCTGTATCGACCTCGGGTTTGACGTAAAGCTTTTCCAATGCCTTTCCATTTATGGGGTGAACAACATTGTACACGGGCGGTTTCTCAATTTGCAAATAGGCCTTCAAGGCCCGGGAAATGCCCTCCCCACAAAGCATGTCGTATCTGAGGGGTGAGCAGAACGTAATTACAAATTATAATTGCTGTTTACCCTACCTGTTTGCTGGGATATCAATCTTGTACACGAGTTTATCGGACAAGTCATCAGCTATTTCACCCTCCTTTGCAGCCATTTCCCGCTCGGACGTCTAACAACAGGTCACCAGAAGCATGCAGAATAAGGCATACAATTCACCAGGAATAGATTGCATCCAGCAAACCACGGAATAACCAATGGTACATACAGCTTCCTCCAGCTCGATTCCAAATTCGAAACATAGCTCCTCAAACTCCTTTGCATCTGCAAAGTCAATGTCATTAAGAATATCCATTTCAGGCCTCCATCATCTGTTACCCCTCCATTTCCCACAAGGCCGTACCAAAAGTTTTTTTGAGGGGCTTGAAGACGTAACGCTCGGCGTCAACATTGACCGTCGGCATATTGATGAGATTTCTAGAGACCAAACCTTCGTTCACTCAAAAGGCACAAGCAACACATAACAGTTAGGCTATATCACCTGCGGAGAGCGTACGGCCTAAACGCTTGGCTGAAGCTCAATTGATGTTTCTACTGATCGCAACCAGCAGGCGAATAGCTGCGTTGAACGACAGGTGAGTCACTGATCTGCTTCTTCTTCTCATATATCCTTATTTGGCTTTGTGACATCCTGCGCCACTATTGGTCAAGCAACTTGGGAAAGTAATGCATTATCCAAGCGATCTCCACCAACACCCCACTTGCCCAAGACGCCATGTACTTTTGTCCAAGCTGTGCGAACCTCTTGTTAATAGCGCAAGGAGAAGCTGGCACAAACCAGTTTGTTTGCCAAACGTGCCCTTATGTTTGTAGAATCAACAAGGTATCTTCCAGTTGTGGATGCTGGCTTATGTTCAAACAGAGTTGCTATGCTTCCCGAACTTACTATCTGTTCGCAATTCTGGGCTTGAATAGCAAATTACACAGAAGACACATTTCAAACGTAAACAGGTGGACGACGTATTAGGCGGAGCAGCCGCTTGGGAAAACGTTGATTCGACAGAAGGTGAGAGAATACATCGATATTGTGACGGACTAGAAATGCTATGAGCATCGATGACTGACTCACTCTTATGCTACGCCTTTTTCAGCTCGATGTCCCAGGTGTGAACACGGCCGAGCATACTTCATGCAACTGCAGATCCGATCAGCAGATGAACCCATGTCGATCTTTTTTAAGGTTGGTGGTGTTATTGCAATGTGTTGAGGTTGCCGTCCTTACATTTGTTGCACATTTAGTGCTGTAAGTGTGCTGAGCAGTGGAGAGAAGGATGATTATTTTCGCTATGCGAAACGATGTGCATGTAAAGTTTGCATTGGAAAGAAATGGCTACTCGCAGCTCGTTGAGAACCGCAGAATTGCCATCACACGGAAGGAAATCCCTGATACATCTTGTAAAATAGTCCCTAGTCCATTATATTCGTACATAATATTAAATTATAAACCTGGTAGTGATGCAAGAGCTCAAACGTGACATAACCATGTGCTGCGACAAAAAGAGAGCTTCAAATAAACACAACGCCAACAGGCAGTTCCTTCAAAATACTAAAAAGTAACAGAGACATATGTAATGCGGTATATACACTTATACTGATATTTCTGAGGATAATACCCAGTCGTCAAGCTATTTCTACATTTACTTTCGAAGTCAACTGCCATGCTACTAATAAGGAGAGTTTACGATACTATTCCGGCTTTTGAGCATTTTCACCGGGGTGGAGAGTTTATTCTGTAAGGCAAAGAAGAGATGAGTAAACTTGACACTATTTCTACCATGCATTCTGCACAAACCTTGGTAATCATTTCCACATTCTCAGGCAATGTGATAATCATTGCACGGTCCTGACCGAATTTGAAATTATCGGCGACCACTTTGTCCGCATACGTTTTGATCGTATAATCATAGAGTTTTCCAGCTTTCACCCTCCGGAAGTTCCATCGGATGACATGCGGACCCGTAGACGTAATGATAGCACTTTCTTCTGAATCGCCAGTGCTGAATTTTGCTGGCGTGAAGGTGATTTCAGACCCCAACCAGGCAACATGTTCCGGCTTGAGTTGCAATCGCTTTGGTTGAGGTTTGGTCCCTCCCATACTCTTTTGGAAACCGCTTTGTCCACCTGTGCCTTTGATCTCAGTATCGATGAGTAGAAGGTGGCTCCTACATGTCGCGATAATGTATCTGCCGTTTTCCGTCGTATCAATGCCAATAATGGGATCACCCAGGCCAGGCAGATTCGTTTTGGCTCTGACGTTCAGCTTATTGTACAGGCGGATCTCTCCCTTTTCTGACCCTATCGCAAGCTCGCCCTTGCCAGTGGTGGCCGCACACGTGAATCCGTACTTTGTAGCATACTGCTTAGATTCGTTCTCGACAATTTTGGTACCTGCCAGACGCGGGTCGATGCGGAAAAGAGAGTTGTGGCCGATACCAACCAATGTTTTTGCCGGGGTTAGTTGCGCATATTTGGTATCGGGTACAATCTCTTGTACGGTACGGTTTTCATCTACTTTCCATTCCTCCACAACTTTCCCGTATTCAAGATCCATTTTGTACAAATTGTGGTCGTCACCAGGCTTCATCATGACCATGGATGAATCCTGTTCATGCAACATAATCTTGCGGGGTGAGAACGTGTTACCACTGAGGGTGCGAATATTGTTGATAGTAGTGGAGAATTTAAGTTGATCATCGTCGGCGTGTCGAAAGACACCAATTTTGTCACCTCGCACTACAAAGGAGCGGTCGTTCTTGTACCCAACGGCTAGTTGACTGTTTTTACTTCCTGCTCCGAGTTCGTTGAGATGCGCATTCTCATCATCCGAGTCACGGCCATCGGTAGCATCTTGTCGAGCGGCATCAACCTCTTCCTCCCATTCCTCTTCTTCCTCCTCTGCCGGCTCCTCCTCGGGCTCATCCACGTCCATCGGGTCCTCTTCGTATATCTTCATCAAATATTCTTGCTCATCCTTCTTCATCTTTCTAAACTCCTCTTTGTTCATCGTCTCGTACATGCATTCAGAGATCAACTGTTTGAACTCAGCTTCAGACCCAGGTTCACCGGTAAACTTGAGAGACCAGGTGTAAAGCGGTTTACCAGTCACCGCATCGTATTGAACCCATACAAACGATCGTTGCTCCACGTTAAAAGTCGGCGACATTCTGTCTTCAATAGGCTGGCTCACCCACACGCGGTCGGAATCCTTCACAACAAGGTGAAACTGGTACGCTTCGGTTTCAATCAGCTCGGCTGTCACAACGCTCTGCATCATGACAAAATGATACACCCGAATGTCAAAAACAAATAATTGGGCTTTTGTGGAATCTAACACCACCCCTTCCGGTACTGCAGCAGATGGTAAAGCTGGCCGAAGCGGAGTGCCCTGCTGAGACGTCAATGATGCGTTTCTGCCAAAGGGTGCTGGAGTAGGTGTTGCGGGTGCAGGCGAACTCGTGATCGATGACTGTTGCGGAGTGCGCAATTCGGGGTTCCCCTGATTAGTTGAGCCAGCGCTGAGAGGAGTGCGAGGAGACTAGTCGGGTAGGATGAGATCCTGCAAAATGGCAATGTAAAGCAAATATGTTGCAGATTTACCTGAATATCCTTTCCTCTCTGCCCGATCGGATTGGCAGCAGCCCTTGCCTTTACTTGATCAACAAACGCAGTCAGCTCATCATCGCTGACGTCTGCGTGGGATTTTCTAGCCATCCTCTCAAACATGCAAGTGTAAGCGGTATCCTCGAAAAGAGCCAACGTCGGTTCTTTGATTGTCGAGTCGACAGCAAATTCCCATCCGCATTGTCCACTATCATCGTCCAAGTCCGCCCAGTGGAGCAAAGATGGACCTTTCCTGTCCCCAACCCGCCGGAATCTGAGCTTCGCGTCGAGTAAAAATGTGCGTTCATTGTTCAACAGATCGTCTTCGTCCGCATTGTCCTCTCCTTCCTCGTACAAACGAGTTATGACAAGCTGGTAGCTGTACGGACTGCTAGTACGACGAATCGTCGCGGCAGCATCCCGAAAGGTAAGTTGTTTCGCACTACCAGCACGAGGATCTATTTTATACAGCTGCCCTAAGGACAACTCTACCAGGCTATCATTGTTGCCCGCCCCAAAAACCAAGTTGCCGAGGTTCCTGAGAAGAAACATTACGTTGGCTGCTTGACGCAGATGTCAAAAGGTAGCAAACGTCGTTTTGGCTGTTCACGCCAACTGCGGGGGCTGGTCAAATGATTTCCAGGTTTCGGACATTTCCGGACATTGGCCTTTCAAGACAAAGCGTCAATTCTAGTGTTGGCCCAATCGAAATAAGGCAACGAGCTTAACCCAGAAACCGACAGCCACTGACTGCATCGTCAACAGGCGATTGTTTGGTGTAAGACGTGCAATATGTACTGGGCTTCATGTTGTGTCATGTATTCCGCTCCTACCTTTTCATCATTCATAAAACCAGGCTTATTCTGAACTCGCTTGCTGTCCACAGTCTGCACCTTGCTTTAGTTTTCTTGTACAATCCTTCATATTTGGTCCATGAACATGGTCGGCTGAGTATCCATCCACTCTGCCATACCGCCTCCGACAATTATGAGTGCTAGCCATGCTCACTTCATTTGAACTATTTGCCATAGTTTGTTTCCGATTAACACTCTTGTCTCTATTGTCCTCGGCACGAGACATCGCCCTAAAACGACAATGTATTGCACAAAGGATGGGGGGACTTAGCCTTACTGGCACCCGCCTTACTCAAATTTTTCTATGATATGTAGGTAGAGTAGGATTAGTGTAGTCTGTGGTTAGGCCCTTCATGCAGCGTCGATGAGTATCCATGAGGTATTTTGTAGACCCCGGCCTTTGATGCACCGTTGATGAGTATCCGTGAGGTATTTTGTACACCCCGGCAGACAGCGTCTCTCATCTATCTGGATGTGAACACGCATAACCTGCTTGTTTGTCGCGTAGCCTTTCCGTCATCCCCAAAGCGGTTCTAACCAGGTTTCGCTCGCCCAAGCGTTCAAGTCCGTGTCTCCCCAGCTCCAAAATTCCACAGCAGCATCCGTTTGTTCTCAAAGCAACACGATTCCTACCTGTTTCTACTAGTTATTAAGTAAGACCGCCCACCCTGCACGACGGAGGGTATTTATTGCGACGTCAATCTTGCACCTTCCGCGTCGAAAGCTAGCTGAGTAGTTGTGACAACCCCAGATAGTAGCCGTTCCAAAATGGGTACTCTCACCGAAGCAGCTGTGAAGAAGCTGAAGATTGTGGAATTGAAAGCAGGTATGTAGTTGACTGATCTTGCAAATTCGATCATTTTGGATGCTGATCTACAGGAAACTTGACGCAGAATTAACCAAATTGGGCCTACCAACGACTGGCAAAAAGGACGAGCTAGTGACGAGGTTACTCGAACGTGTCAACATCAGCGCTCCCACCCTTCACGACGACTCGGAACTTAACGCTGAACTGGCACAGCTGGAGGAGCTCAGTGCAAAGGAAAAGCCAGCCCGAAACGCAAGGTTCGGGATAGCTGCGACGCCCCAGAAGAGCAATTCCGCAGGTCCAGCTGCTGCAAATAGTCCCGCTGCCGCTGTCACTGCATCACCGGTGACGGGGGTAAGTAAAGCCGTTTCTGAAAACCCCTCTAGGAATACTGAATGCATGATATAACAGAAGCCGGTCTCTGCAAATCCAGAGAAGAACGATACCGTCTCCGCACCTCCTGTAACCGCTCAAATGAGTGAGGTATGTAGGCAGGAATGTCTGAGTTAGCAGGGAATCGTCAACATCAACTGGCTTTTTTTAGGAGGAGAAGCGCAAAGCAAGAGCCGCTCGCTTCGGACTTCCAGTTGCGGAAAATTCACTCTTGGAAAACCGTGCGGCACGCTCTAATGCCCCAATGGGGAAGTCAAAGGATGTGAAAGCAACCCCCAACCCGAAGGCCGGTACAACCACAGTCAACGCTACGGTTTCCAAGTCCGCCAGCACTAGGAAGCTATCGGTATTATGGCCGCTATCATTGTTCGAAGACATCATACGGATCTGACTATAGGATCGTTCAAACAAACAGATTGATCCAGAAGTCTTGAAGCAACGGGTGGAACGTTGGGGGACTGTAAACCCGGAAGTGGCAAAAGTAATAGTTAGCGCGGAGGAAGAGGAGAAAAAGCGAAAGCGGGCGGAGAGATTCGGTCTCCAGACTCCCCAGGTGAGAACGATGTCACTCTGACGATGGTGTATATGCATGCCGTGAGTTGACGGCCAATTTACATCTTTGCAGAAGAATGCGGAAAAGAAGCAGAAGGTATAAGGATTTGGTTTACTTACTTATCAATGTGCTGTTATTTTTGTCTTTTGTACTCGATCGTGGGAAGAGTGGGCGTTACCCACAGGCAAATAGTGGAATAAAAAGAAGCTTGAGTCATTGAAAAAGCTTTAGCCTTAAGAAACTACAGCAGATTCCACCCAAACGTCCAGTTTCTTTCATTCGAGGAGCACCTCAAAGTCTGAAGAAAGGCTTCGGCCGTCTAATTAGAGGTTCAATTTAAGGTATACCCCACGCGCGGCTTAGCCTCGGACCGCCTCCACTTTGCACAATTCGCCATCATTTGCCGCACCCTTCATTTCGCACACATTGATAAGAAAATGGACTATCGCAAGTTTCTGTGAGTGTTCTAGCACGCATGTAGTCTTTGAAAGTATCCTTCTGACGTGAATGCCACGCCGATAGAGGTAATTATGAGGGCAAAACCTTCAAGTCCAAGAAGCAATTCTTTCAAGGAACCAAGCGGGATCAACTACAAAAATATATTGTGGTAAGCCTCAGCCGCCTGTGTGCTTGCACCACTCAATGAAATGGTCGAGGAAATAGCTGAAGATTGATACTCATTTGAGCCGACCATTCTTCCAGAAAACGCTTGGCGGGGGCAGCTTGCGAGCAGCAGTAGAGCTTCCGCCAGATACAAGTCGAGATGAATGGCTTGCAGTAAATAGTGCGTTTGTTGCACCGGTGATGTGCACTGCTCGGCTGTGTTAGGAGCCCGGGAATTGCCGCGTGGACACTCACGAACTGCATCTCTAGCCGTCGACTTCTACAATCAAATAAACCTCCTCTATGGCTGCATATCCGAATATTGCACGCACGAGAACTGTCCAAGCATGACAGCAGGAGCACGGTATGCAGTTCAACAAGGGTCTTGGATAGGACCTTTGTAAAACCTCGCTGATTTCCCCAACAGATATGAATACCTCTGGGCTGACGGAAAGTCAATTCCAAAACCCATCAAATGCACAGCACCGGAGTACATTGAGTACCTTCTGTCGTGGGTGGATGCGTAAGTCAGCCGAGTTAATGTGAATTAGCTCACAGCAGGACGGTCATCTTATCTCAAACCGTTCCACCAGGCAGTTAGACGATGAATCCGTCTTTCCCTCTTCCGACGAATTTCCACCTCAATTCTACACCACCGTGAAACAGATTTTCAAGCGCCTATTTCGTTTTTATGCACACCTGTATCATAACCATCTCAAGGTGATGCATTCATTGTCAACCGGTTCAGATATGTCTACTAACGTTTTGTGATAAATCAGCAATTGGAGGCAGTTGGTGAGGATCGACATCTAAACACATGCTTTAAGCATTTCATTTTATTTGTAACGGAGGTGAGTGAACGGCACTAGTGTCATGTGCACCACACAATTTGTCCCTGATGCTGTGTTCGTCTATGTAGTTTGACCTGGTAGATAGCAAAGAACTGCAACCACTTAGTACAATAGTCTCCCAGATCTTAGAGCAAAATCCAAAAACTGATTTTATGGACATGTAAATAGACCTGACTTAAATCTAGCTTCGTATGCTATCCGATATTTGTGGTATGTGTTTCAGGACACCGATGACGTTTTGGACAGTTTACGTGCGTGGTCCTCCCAGCTAGTGTTAAATGGATCTAGCTGAAGGCACCCATCTACGAGCATGATCTATTAAATCCATAATTCATGCTACGCGGAAGAGCACGATGAGTATGCTACCGCGAAGTGGCGTATTATTGTCGAAGTGAAAATGCAAATACAAAAAGATCAAAGAGAAAAATCGCCTGTGCAGCCGTTTGTATCGTTACCGAGCATAGGGATGAAATCCATGGCCCCGCACGTTTGGTCGGCCAGACCCGTATTCCCTGTCGCGGTCCCTCTCACGGTCGAACCTTGGCCCAGCCCCGCTGATGTTAGGCTTCACGTCGACATCGCCGCCAGCGAGCGCCACGGCTTCACCTTCATCGTCGCCGCGACGTGCCCCCGGAGATCCATATCCGCGCGAAGATGATCCGCGTCCAGGAGAACCGCCAGGTGAATCAGGTGCGCGGCGATACCCACCCTCGCGGTTATATCCATAGCGTCCGTACATGTTGCCATAACCATACGAGGGATACCCGTAACCATACGGGCTCCCATACCCTCGAGAATAGTAAGCCGACATAGATGGTTCACGGCCGTACCCGCCGTATCCTTCCATTCCATAACCATAGCGTCCGTACATTCCGTAGCCAAACCCTCCGGGAGGAAAACCCGTACCTTCAACGCCACTATACCGACCATACGGCATGCCGGCGGGATATCCATACCTTGCGCCCATGCGATTCATGCCCATGCCCATTTCCCCGTAACCACCCATACGACTCCGCATAGGACCAAAGTTCGACGTGCGCGTGTCAGGAATGCCACCGAAAGAGCTCTCTGGTCTTCCAAAACGCTGGCCTCCGGCAGCTTGCGGAATTTTGTGTTTTGGCATCGCCCGCTTCACTTCGATCTAAAGAGAGTAATTGTGAAGTTTAGACACATTCGACAACGAAGTTAGCTTGAACCGAAATACCATCTTGTCGTTGATGGCTAATTCACCCAGGGCTTGCTTGGCCATCGCCTTGTCCACTCCATCAGAATTCTCAAAAGTGATGAACCCAAATCCTCGGGGTCGGCCTGTCTCACGGTCAATCATGAGCGTGGCATCAATCACCTTCCCAAATTGCATAAAGTACTCGCGGAACTGGTCTTCTGTTACGTCTGAGCCAACTCCGCCCACAAATATCTTTTCTGTTTTGTCTTGTTCTTCGCGGGGGATAGCCCGCTTTGGATCAATCTACGGTGCGTGGGTAGCATGCGTCAGATTTATGGTTCAAAGCGCCCCTCCAACGAGACAAAAGAAACGTGATGCACGTACAATCTTTCCGTCCAGTGTGTGTTCGAGTTGAACTACCTCCTCTACTGAGCGAGAATCCTTGAAGGTAAGAAATCCAAATCCTCGCGAACGTCCTGTCGCAGGATCCTTCATAACGACACAGTCTTCCACCTCGCCAAATTTTTCAAAATAGGCCCGCATGCTTTCTGAAACAGAAATGGCAGGCAATGTCAATGATAAACCAATCAGGATTGACCCAGGCATTGCCGGGATTGATGAAAGGGGAGCACGTTGACCATATGCACATCCACTGTGTTGAATGCAATTTGACGGAAAATTCCGCCGATTCTGAAATGAATGACTAACGATTTATTCTTACCATCGGTAGTCTCCCAATTCAGACCTCCTATGAACATTTTCCTACACATGCGGAATATACGGAAAAAGACTCTAATTAGCTATCTTGCCTGTTACTAAAAGCATCGTGCCTACGGCTAGTGTCTGGTTGCCGTCTAAGCAGATGTTGGCTAACGAAGCGTATTGTGGTCTGTCTTCCTTCAGTTACTACGAATCGCACTAACGTCTCTAGATGGACTTCCCGCTAGAATCCCTCCTCTACATAGCCACATGGGAGTACCAAACCTGGAACATAGTCACTGTTACCCCGTCATGGAAAGGAAAGTTAGCCACTTTGAACTTGACGAAGCAGAAATGTCCGTATCTGCACAGGCATTCGCCAGGGATTCACACGTACCTTGGTGGACTGTGGGAACATACACACAAGTCTCCCGCTACTTATTCACTTCAGCAGAAAGAATTGCAACTCGACTTACCCTGCTTCGCTTCTGTTTGGGTCCAGGATATTACCGCCTCGGTGTCTGGCATACATTTCCGCGGCTTCGGCACTCATTACTCCGTCAACGTGCAGCCCGTCCATTTCACCCATATCCTCTCCACCGCCGAGGTAGGTCGTGTCATCGTCCAAATAGCCGAGTGCCCCATACGGGTCTTGAAGACCATCGTCCACCAAGCCATACTCGTTATCGGCCATAGTGAGTCTTTGGATCGTCGTCGATAGCCAAAAGTCGTGCGAACGTTGTCTGCTCGAAAATCGTCGACCGATGAGTTGACTTTCCCTTCTCCACAACAGTGGGGAGCGGCGACTGGGAACGGGACTATAAATATCGCTGTGGAACAAATCGCGGCGATAATGCACTGGAATGCATCTTATACATTCCAACCGAAACAAAACTTGTGGCCGCAGGCTGGGTCGGCACTTTGGAAGGAGCAACTGCCGAAAAAACACGTCCGGTATAGGCCTCGTTGTAACTGGTTGGCCCCATCTTGCTTTTTCATCTCTGGACATTCTGCCACAATGCTTGCCTCTACACTTCGTGCTGTCAGGGGCTCGAGCATCACTCAGGTAGGTGGGCGTGATGGCAGATGGTAGTGTGGACGAGTAGCACGCGTGGCAGAACCCCTTGTGAGACACCGGTGGTAACTGCTAGATCTCTAACTGGGACCTCTACTTTACATTCCTCCGTCAGCTCCGTGCGGCCCAGCCTCGTGTGAGCCAACTTCAACATGCCCAAAAGCGTAACCTCTCCATTCACGAGCACCTTTCCATGGGCCTGTTGCAACAGTATGGTGTACAGGTGCCACGTGGTGCTGTCGCCAAAACGCCAAAGGAAGCGGAGAAGATCGCTCAGGACCTTGGTACTGAGGACTTCGTCATCAAGGCTCAGGTCCTAGCTGGAGGACGTGGGAAGGGTCACTTTGACTCAGGATTGAAGGGTGGTGTGCGGCTAGTTTACTCCCCCACAGAAGTAAAAATGTTTGCAGAAAAGATGCTTGGCCACAACCTCATTACAAAGCAGACTGGAGCAGCTGGTCGTCAGTGTAACGCTGTCTACGTTGTCGAGCGACTGTACGTCCGTCGCGAGTACTACTTCGCCATCATCCAAGACCGCGCTACTCAGGGCCCCGTCATTGTGGCATCGTCTCAAGGCGGTATGGACATTGAGACCGTCGCCGCCGAAAACCCTGAAGCCCTCGTAACGCACCCTGTCGATATCAACACTGGTTTGAAGCGGGAAGATGCCATAAACGTTGCTAAGAAACTCGGATTTACCGGCAATGCCTTGGAACAGGTGATGCTGTCATGCTTGCCTATCCCAATATTACAGGTTCTCACACTCACCATTATTCACAGGCCGCTGACACCTTCGAGCGATTGTACAAACTCTTCATTGAAAAAGATGCCACTATGATCGAAATCAACCCATTGGCTGAGGTCCATATTGAGGACGGGGAGAGCAAGGGTAAGAAGTTGCCCATGCGCCTGTTACCGGGATTATGATAGTAACCGACTGTAAAGTCATGTGTATGGATGCAAAGTTCGGGTTCGATGACAATGCCGAGTTCCGCCAAAAGGACATCTTCGCCCTTCGCGATACGACGCAGGAGGATCCCCGTGAGGTTGCTGCTGCCAAGTGGAACTTGAACTACATTGGTCTTGATGGAAGCATTGGGTGTTTGGGTGAGTAAGCGCCCCTTAACCGTTTTCTAATCAAGCTACTCATATGACCGCGCAATGACCAGTTAACGGCGCTGGGTTGGCTATGGCAACAATGGACATCATTAAGCTCCACGGAGGAGAGCCAGCCAACTTCCTGGATGTCGGCGGTGGTGCGCAGGCTGACCAGGTCACAGAAGCCTTCAAGATCATTAGCTCTGATCCACGGGTACTTGATTGACGCTGTCACCCCAGTTTACCATTGACGCTAATTGCTTATATTCTGTCTAGGTCTCTGCTATTCTCGTCAACATTTTTGGTGGTATCATGCGCTGCGACATCATTGCGCAGGGTATCATTTCTGCGGTGAACCAACTCGGTCTGAACCTTCCCCTCATTGTCCGTCTGCAAGGAACTGAGGTGGAAGCCGCAAAGAAGTTAATTAAGGAGAGTGGTTTAAGAATGTTCTCTGTTGATGACTTGGACATTGCGGCCAGCAAGGTCGTGCAAATGAGTAACATTGTGGGGATGGCTAGGAAGGCTGGGGTGCAGGTGAAGTTTGAGCTGCCAATTTAAAATAGTCAGAGGAGCAAGGTGGTATAGAAACATGGGCGGAATAGAGCGTGCCCTCGGTGGTTTGTGTTTATGTGTTGTATGAAATTTTGTCATCTCATACCGATAGTGAAAATGGAAGTGGATGCGAATTGACGTCCTTTTTCAGAATGCAAGCCGTTATCCTTGAAATCAACCTTGTCCAGCCAGCTGGCTTGCTGTGTAATCACGGTATCATCGTGGTGCTTAGCCATCACGCGCACCACACATCACCTCCCCCTCCGCACTTGCCTACGGTTTCCCGATCGCCATGATGGCTCGCTTACTTTCGTGGCCGACAGATGTACATCCTCTGATAACAAAGTGGGGAACGACAATTTGCGCAACCCTGGGTGCTAGCATCCTATTGGCATATCTGGCCCGAAGAAACAGATTGACGTCATGCGGGGCCACAATCCAAGACGGTAGGTTGTCGTTGTTCCAGCTATAGCACGTTGACATTTTATCAAGGCAAAGGTTGACATGCATTCCAAAAAGATCCGTTGGTCGTGAAACACACGAAATGGCATTACGTGCGAGGAAAGGAGCTCCGAGTCGTGTTTATGGAACATAAGCTTGGCCGGGAATTACCACTGATCGTCTTCATTCACGGCATGGGAGCCCAGGTGAGCAACTACCGCCGATGTGAATGGAACAATGCTGTCATTTATATGTCTATTTGGTTGGATGGGAGGGGGTAAAATCAGGCAGATCTCGAATTCACCAGTTACCGGCTGAACGGGCCGCTCTATAGATTGTCACTGGAGAGAAACAACCTACTGACAGGGACTCTCATTAGTTAGGACAGTGGAGCGAACAGCTTGCGCACTTTTCACATATCGCCAACGTTTTGGCTGTCGACCTTGTCGGGCATGGCAAGGTAAGGAAGCCGAAGCCCAATTGGGCAGGATGCAGAACCCGGCAAAGTCTAATGTGGTTTTTGGCATATGGGACCAGAGTGAAAAGGTGACTGCGTAAGTACATGGTATTGGCATCAAGGTAGTCTTTGCTAAGGCGACTGATTGTCTTTAGTGGGGAAGCTTACACGATAGGGTCGATTACGAAAGATCTCGTGGAAGTTTTAGACATATACAAGTATAAGGCCGATTCATTCATTGTACGAACTTTGATTCTTAAGCATTGACTCCTTTCACGCACTCAATGGAAGTCCTTTTGATTATGATAGCTAGTGTGCCACTCCTACGGCTGCAATATTGCCACTTATCTCTACCCACATTTTGAAGATATGATTAAGGCAATTGTGTTCCTCTGCCCCAAAGCCACTCCCACCGTGAGCGACCTCGAGAAGCTGAAAACATTTATCGCAACTCCTACCCCATTGATCGATTTACTACGGTATCTGGATCGAAGAGGGGGCGTGTATTCTCGATCCGTAAATCGGCTAGTCGGGCAGTCAGCTTCAATCGAACTCCGGAAAAGACAGCTTGAGTGGAATAGGCAGCACTCGACATACATTGCAAAGCGCGTTTTCAAAGGGGTAAGACGGCGTATATTACGTCGGTCGCTATAGAGACACTGGCAAATCCAATTGCTTATTAGGCAAAATGGGCGTCAGGCGATGTTTATGCGACAATAAAGTGTCCTGTGCTACTGGTAATATACGGCTTTCTCCAGGTCTATACTGATCTGGTACTCACTTTGAGCAGATAGGGGGGGAAGAAGATCTAGTTTGCCCGGTTAAGGAGAACCTTGAACTCATTCATACGTGGCTTCCATCGTCGGCCAACGTTGCCGAGCCATTTGTGATTCCCAACGCCGCCCATCAGGCAATGTTGGAGCAACCGGATGTTGTAAATGCCATCATATACAACTGGCTTATGGAATGCAATTTCGCAAAGGTGCTTTCGCGACTAGCTTTGTCTCCCTAGTGCCTTAAATTGTGCCGCGCTGACGTACTGCCCCGTAGATGAATCTAAGCTACCAGCTCCAGTTGAAGAATCCTTCGAAATCAAAGTGGAGCTTGAAGTAAGCTAATTCCATACGACCGGACCGGAATGGAATGGGCAGTTTGATGACGTTCGCGATTTTAGGAACTATGCAAAATGGCAGAAAGTCGCCCCTGTGGCAGAAATTCCTGTGAGAACATCGGTACGTTCGGCGTCAGTACTAGTCACTGTGGATAACGTACCTCATCATTGTCCCTGGCAGTTATTTCGCCCAATGAAAACCATGAAACAGGATGACGCCGTACATACACCAAGAGAATTCATACGCCGGCATCCTGATATTGGTTTGGTAAGAGGAACGAGCTGCAACGCATCCTCCATTCCTCGAACTGAATTTCGCTCGTATAGATAGTTGACATATCCCGGGAGGCACCACCATATGCTCCAGAAGCATTTGAGGGGTCCACTTGTCGATACCAAAAGTTGGCAACAACCTCAAAAATCCCCCCAACCCGAGAGGAAGTAGCGCGGTTCAATGACATTGTTGCTGAGTTTTGGCGAGAGAATCCCGACCGACACGTAGGGGTGTAAGTAAACAACCTTACATCCTTCAATTTATGCCTCCCGTTTAAATTAAAGGCTATTTTGGATTCAGTCACTGTCATTATGGATTCAACAGGTTTGTCATCAGCAAGCACTTCCAGTTAAAGGAGAGATACTATACAGAGACTTTGTCTTTCATTTTGGTTAGGACCGGATTCATGATCTGCTCTTATCTCATTGAACGCACTGGTGCAACTGTTGCCCAAGCGTTACAGTACTTTGCTGAAGCGCGCCCTCCAGGCATTCGGTGAGTTTTTCGTGATGTATATGCCGAATCTGAGCAAAGTCTGATCATCGTGCTGTTTAGACATATTCATTTCAAGGTATCCTGGCGTAGACTATCAGTGTGGTTTTCGCTTTTTAATCTCTTCTTATTTTTTATGGGTAAGGATGAACTCTACATGCGGCATGCGGCTCATGGCATGCGGTCTCCAAATAAACAAGGAAAAGCGACAGCGAAATGTTTTTCATAGCCAATAGTTTTGGCTTTCCGTATTTTTGGATACGGAGTATATTTTACTTCTTGGCAAATGGTTGTACATGTTGTTTTACTTTTCGGATTTGGGGGATTGTTTTAACTCCTTGTTAATACAAGCTGGATAAGAAAGAGTTTTGGCAGCGGACTTTCAATGACGCGTTGCGCTTAGCCTCGCGTGACGTCATGGTCCGTCATGCAGTCATGCTGGACACACATGCAATAACATTTAAGGAACCCCTCGGAAACTTTCTTCCACAGCGTTAATAAAAGGAAGGCACATCGCCCAACGTCCCCCCCACGCCTTCAATCCATCCAAACGTGAAAAGAAAACGACTGAGGCAAAAGGCAACGAAATCTGCGTCCCTTACGATCCCACTTTTAATTGACAAAGGCCTTCTCGCATAATATCCACCGATAAAAGGTCATCCTTACAACACCCGCAACCGCAGACTAGGCAAAAAACCATGCCGCATTCCCACGAAGAAACTCACGGCCACCCAGTGCACCATTATCACCGCGAACGCACTACAATAAGAGAAACGGAAGATGATTACATATGTGACGAGGATGGCTGTCGACCCCTCTCTGAACAAGAGCACCGTCCTCCAGGCATTGTCGCAAAACTAAAACACTTTTTTTTGGGACCGAGTGCCTCCAATGAAGTGCAGGAGGATAACGTAAAGATTGTTCACGTGCATCATTACGACAAGGTGAGGACGCGACAGAGGACGCGTTCAGGAGAATTGAGAACGGATTTTAATTACGCTTTTCAACCATAGAGTCCCCATGGCCACAGACATGCCGCCTCCGAATGGGCCGACGAAACCAAAGATACAGTGCGCGAAATTGGAGACACCGCAGCACGTAAAGCGTATCAAATTAAAGACCACCTGGTTGGTGAGGCGGAACGGTTAAAGGACGAAGGCGAAGAAGCAGCCGAGGTCGTGCAGGAAAAGGTACGGTCCTGTGTATAGATTATTTATATCGACGTTCGTATCTAGATTGTTTAATTCCTTGTCATCAGGCTGGCGGTGTTTTAAACCGTCTGTGGTCCGGTATCGAGCACACAAAAGAGAAGCTTGAAAATGCTCTTCATGGTGCCGAAAAACGAGGTGAAGACGCGGAGGAGTCCGCGGAAGAACGCTACAACTATCTCAGATCCAAAGCCGGAAAACGCTACCGGGCAAATAAGGACAAAGCCGCCGATATCACGGTGAAGAAATTGGAAGATGTCAAAGAGAAACTGGAGAATGTTAAAGATAAGATTTACGAACAATATGAACACGGAAGGGAGTCTTTTGAAAACCAATACGACCATGTCAAAGATACCGCTACAAATGAGTACGAGAAGGCCCGGCAGCGTGTTCACGGAAATCTCGGGAATGTCCGTAACCAAATCCACGACGGCGTCGAAACAGTTGAAGAGACGGCGGAGCAAGTCGCATCGCGCGCCAGGAACACTGTCGAAAAAGCCAGCGAATCTGTACGACAGGCTGCTGAAGCAGGCAAAGAAACGCTGCATAATGCTGCTGACAGCGTGAAAAACAGCGTTGAGGGAACCGCACAACGTATAAAGGATAGCGTCAACAATGCAAAGGAGAATGTCCGGGACAAGGCAGAGCGTGTTAAGGAAGGTATCAGCGATAGCTTTGAAGGCGTGAAGGATGATGTCAAAGAAGGAATTTCGTCGGTGAAGGAAGGATTCAAGGGAGCATTACACAAAGCGGAACAGGCGGCAGAATGCCTGGGATGTGTTGGGCCCAGGAAACGTCCAGGATATGAATCCTATGGCGCAAGATCGTTGGATGGGCGATGGGCATACCCGCAGCTTGGCCCCAATCCCGTTCCTGTCACCGCGTTCTATTCGGCCTTGTCAACCCTTTGGTTCTTATGGCTTGCTAGGTAGGTACTTTATTACATGTTGCACTCATAAAGACGTACTCACGTATTGTCGCTCACAGACGCGTTTGGATGGCCCGCAACCGTGCCAAAGTTTTTGTTGGAGATGGTAGTGCCGAGCTTTCCCGCGAGCTTTCTCGCGATGTTGTCGTATCTCGTACCACTGTCTCTGAAGGACGCGCAGAAAAGACTACTGCCGTCCTCCACACCGAGAACAGCCCCGCACTCAAAAAATATCTTACCGTCATGAGAGCCAACGACGCCAGGGCTGCGTTCTCAACCAGCGTTCCACTCTACTTGATTTTGTTGTGTGCTTTGGAACTTGCTGGCGCGTATCGCCCTCTCTTACACATTCTATCCTTGGCTTTCCTCACTGGCAACATTGTGCAGACAGAATGTAAGTGGCTCAGTTCCTTGGTTGGACCGTTGGATGTGTGTTTCGAATGCTTAATATTATCCGCTGATATCTTCCAGACGGAATCTTCTCGCCAGACGCGATTGGCCGAGGCAGACCCATTGGGCTCGCCACGAACTGGGCAGTCATGTTATTTGGGTCTGCTATGGCAGTGTACCTTGCCTTAAGTTGTAACGGGTGTCCAGCAGTGTAACTTCATGCACAGTGCGTTAAATAGCGGAATGTTCCCTTCGGGGTTTTCGCAACCTGTAAATATTGTGGAATGAGGGCGGGAAAATGGCCATTGATGTAAACAGAGAACTGCGGTACCGAGCCTGGGGAGCATTATATTCACGACAGATATCGCGTGATAATAAAACAGTTTTTGATTCCGCTAGAATATAGCGTACTCTCCCACACTATTTGCGATGGCATATAGATTCTAATTGCACCATGTAAAAATACCGCACCAATGTACCGAACACGAATTACGTATTCACGCAAATTGTACTACATCAACAATATACACAAAATGAAACTGACAAACACCAAATGCAACCTGACATATTGCTAGAGATAAAAGGAGAAAGGAATCAAATGCTTGTTCAATGATATGTCACTACAACACCCGCATGTTAGCAAACCTTTTAAAAAAGCATGGATGCACCATCGCAACCAAGTCGCTTGTTTACGAACGTTCACCACGGAGACGGCGAGCTACAATACATGTTGGGGTTAGAACGGTTCTCTTGACACTGCCTTCAGCAGATGAAGACAAAAAAAAAACAATCACCGAGCTGGATATCTTTCGGCTGAATCGTCACACGCTTGGCGTGGATGGCAGCCAAATTCGTGTCCTCAAACAAACCGACCAGGTACGCCTCGGCGGCTTCCTGTATTGAAAGAAAACCGAAAACTGAGTATGCGCAGTTCTACACTCAATATTGTGTCAAACTAACCTGAAGAGCACCAATCGCAGAGCTCTGAAACCGCAGGTCAGTCTTGAAGTCCTGGGCAATTTCACGGACCAAACGCTGGAAAGGAAGTTTGCGGATCAAGAGCTCGGTACTCTTTTGGTACCGACGAATTTCACGAAGGGCCACGGTACCAGGCCTGTAACGGTGAGGTTTCTAAAATGAAGAAGCTACGAGTTTAGTGGTCGCGAGAATGCAAGGACTGCGCAATGACATGGTTTTACCTTCACACCACCGGTGCTGGGGGCTGACTTGCGGGCAGCCTTGGTGGCAAGCTGCTTACGAGGAGCCTTTCCTCCAGTGGACTTGCGGGCGGTTTGCTTGGTACGAGCCATGGCGATGTAAGTTTTGACGAAAGAAAAAATAAACCCGGATTGCTTGAACCGATGAGCTTTACTGTGCGCAAGAAGGAGAACGAGTGTTTGCGGTGACGAAGGCTTTCTCTTTGTACCTTTAAGCCGCCCTGTGGATGCTGTCATGCGGACACGCTGATTGGCTGGAAAAGGTGGTGGTAAAGTCACTATTACGATGGAGCTCCACTACGTAAGCCGCGACACGTCCCAAATCTCTTACTGGTGCTTTTGTTTATCTGAGTAGATATGCAGTACGTTCATCCACTGACTCCAAAATGGGCTGGTAATATCGTTGTACATTCGTTTACCTGCTGAAGGCATCCTGAATAGTTTAAAATATCATCCTAGATATTGGTCGCCCAACGCTACTGGAGCTCCTCGGACGCCATACCGCAACATCGAATAGCATATTCTACAGAGTTTTTGTCAAAAAGTCCCCAAATTTTGATTTACACAATGTGAAAAACCTGGACTCAACCTCACATGGGGTAAATGTTCACTTTGTCCGTCTCTTGATATTTTGTTCACTCTCCCCTAATAAGCATTTCCACTTGCGCCTAGATGTCTCACGAAACTCTTGACACCGTTCTGAACCTGGTTGCTGGTTCTGAGCATTACCCAACTGCAGAGCGAGCATATCACCTTCTTCAGGACACATTAGCGGCTGATAGTGAGACATGTAGCTCTTCTACGAAGTTCAAGACCATGACTTGACCTGCTTTCCATAGAAGACAATAAGCATGATGCGGTAAAGCTTGGTGCTGTTGACTCGCTTCTATCCTATCTGGTTCGATGGACTATTGGAGCGAAGAAAGAAGTCAGAGATCCCATTCAAGCCCTTCGCACGTTGCAAAGAATTTCGCCGCACGGTAAAGTTCCCGCGTGACAGGGATCGATGTGGCGACTCAATCGAAGAATTTAGATCTTGAGGACAATCAACTTGTCCAAATGGTTGACTGCTTTGTCGCCTGGTTAAGCTCCTCCACCGAATCTGATTTATTGATGATTTTACCATATTTGAAAGAACGAATAAGTGAAGGTTTGTTCACATTAACACAATGATAGATACCAAATAGATACCAAAATGCTTACTAGCCACTCTATAGTGCATTTTGCTGATGTATTTATGGAGCGGCATGAATTCTTTCCGTTTCTGCGGCTGATCGACCCCTATACCACGAAAATCCGAACAAATTCAATTACCATCGAGATATTGAGCTTGATCCAAAGCCAAACCAATAACGGTAAAGAAATCATCGGTATTCCTGCGCTTTGATCTCCTTGCCGCTAATGCATCACTGCCAGATAAAAGCCGCTTTCGCTTCCAAAGAAACGGCGGGATGAATGTGATTTTACGCTTGCTTCAAAAGCATCCAGAAGACGTGGTGATGTCAGCCATTTTGCAGGCCTTGGTTCAGCTTGTCACTTCACGTAAGTTTAGTAACCTAAAGTGGGAGTGAAATGCGACCATACTTACAAGACTGTATAGCTGATCTCGCTCAGATCTTCGAGGAAGGAGGCGGCCTGCGTATTCTTCTCAAGATTCTGAACCAAAACAAAACGGCCTTTCTTCTTCCGGCCGTTACAGCAATTCGAAAAGTAATCTTGTCTAAGCATCATGGTACTTCAGATGCCAGAAAACAAGTGGTGACTAGACTCGCCCAATTGAGAAAAAAATTGAAACCGGAAACTGAACGAGATTCATCGATCACTGGTGAAATTGTTGCCGAGATCAACCTTATTGTGAATAGCTTCAAGGAAGGCCCAAAAGGTTGGGTGACACTTCACTCATTTAAGTTGTGCTGTATCTAAGATGCTGATTGTAAGTCTTCCTCAGTATCGTTAGAATCACAAAGAGCATTGCAATTGCCCCCGTCGCAACCGGTTTTGGATGAAGAAGACCCGGATATCACGGAAGAACCCGCAATATCAGTCAGGACACCGACACCATTCATCGGTAAATTTGAAGGATCTGTCACGTTAGAATCAGACACCCGTTGACATGGCCCATGTCTTTCAGAGTTTGAGCCGATAGGAGACGTGCAGGAAGAAGCGATCAAAAAGTTGATAGATATGCTATCCTCGACCGAGTTTCACCTCCGTGCCGAAGCCGTAGGAATCATTCGTCGGATTACCGCGTTCAAAGGTTTATATTTATATACTTGCTCCAAATCTCGCATTCCTGGAGAACCTCTCACACTCCCGTTGTAAGAGCTTCCAGACAGTCTGTGTGAAGCACTCACGCAGGCATTGCTTCATCTGTTAGATGATGAAGGTTAGATCTTTGTCCCTCTGGTTTATTTATGCTGGAAACTGCAGTGAGTTCATCTTAAAGATATGCAGACCACATCATGACTCAAGCGGCAGCAGCGCTATGCCACATGGCACTTTATCCCAGGCAACTTTCTGTCCGCGAATGAGGCATTGGCAGGCATTTGCAGTCACCAACCTCTTTCTTCAAACCTTAGACATCGTCCGATCATGCGAAGATCTCGCCTGCTCTTGAGACTCGGTAGTGCCCTATCATCCTACAATGTCACCGCCTTGGAGCAGATCTTACGCGCACTCAAACCATTTGTTTCCGAGGGTGAGAGTTGGGCATTGTAAACGTCTACGAGCACCAATTTACTGACTGTATTTTCAGTTCCGTGTCCCGCAGAATTATGCAGCTCCACAGTTCTTCAATCTCTGCGTGTTCTAGTCCACTCATCCTCGTCCTATGGAGCGCTCGCACGATTCGCATATAACAAGTTAATCGAGTTTGGCGGTGAGTAACAGGTTGTCTCCAAATTGTGTACACAACCTCATTCCGTTCACCTTCCAGGCGCTGAGGTGAAACTCGCATCAGACATAATCATTCACCATGACCCATGGGAGGTCGTAGCACAGGAATGGCACATTGAGGATATAGGGCCAGTATGTGGGCACAAGCTAAGACCGCGAAAAAAGAAGATCAAGAAAAATATTGATCGATGAGCTATCAATATTGTCAGCAAGGATGCTTGCAACTTTGGATCAGTGATCGGTCTGGGACCACAGTGAAACTAAATCTTATTATGTCACATTCATCATGGAAGATTGGTTGATCGCCAATTCATAAACTTCTCCGATGTGCGTTGTCGTAGCTCTCCGATATAGTTGTATAAAATGTTGTCCTTTAGGCTATCAAACTCATTCACTACTCCATGGAAAACATCGTCAATATCCGTCGCTCCTGCAGCGGGAGCGACTTTTGAAGCCGAGATTGCATATGGAACAGCACCGGATACACCAGCTTGAGCTATTTGCAATAGCTCAGCATGCGAAAGTCCAAAGCCGTACACCTCAATGCCTGCACGCCACAGTTCCTCCAAAATAGAGGCCTTTAGCGCGAAGACCTCGGCTGACGATAGCGAATCAGATTTAACGATTATGGGCACGATGCTAACACTCGGTGCCAATTGCCGGAGAAACTCGAGGTCAACAGCTTTCAGCCGATGCAGGACAGCATACAAACAGATGTCGACGTGGGTATGGGCACCAGTACCTGCATTTAAGAACTTTACAATCGTTCCACTGGGAACCGGTTTGTCGCGGACGAAGACGCGATCGGTGCGTTGGAATTGAAGAATGTTATAGTCTGCCGTTGGCCGGATTATTCTCATCGCATCGGTAAAGCTGCCAAAGCCTGGGGGTTCCAAAAACGTAAGGTTGAGCTTTTCCTCCCCAACAAGCAGGTGGCTGTCCGGAATGGTGGACGCCATAGTTTGAAGGATAGGGAGGGCAGTGTATGACTCAATGGGCTTTGGGCTGGTACTATCTACCACCTCCGTTGAACCGAGAAACAACTTGATCAATGAGGACTAATTGGAGGAAGTGTCCGGTAAGCCACAAGGCAGGCTATCACAAGCGTAACAAATCGTTCTCGCCCGGGAACCTACCTTGCCGATTCCAGAGTCCCCCACGACCGCAATCTTCAAAACCCCAATGTTGGAAGGTACCTTTGAGCGCGAGCCTCGTCGGGTAGTGGTGTCTCTAAGCTTTCTTCGAGCGTCTTCTTGCTCGGCACGGCTTGGCTTAGATCCAATGGATGGCGCACGGAGGGGACCCGCGGCTAGCCCGCTAGGAAAATCTGGAACTTTAATAGCCGCCACTTCATGCGGTGCGTTCGATTCCGCGCCGTTCACTGGCTTTTCTTCCGCTGGCTCATGCTCAACAGAAAGTGGCGCTTGCATCGAAGATTTCCGCTTGTCGGCAACCTTCTTCTCATGCTGGCTAGTGCTAGAAGGTTCCGGCGCATCCAGTGGAGCGAGGAAGTTTCCTGGCAACAGCCCCGTTTCTAAAGTTACCTCATTTTTCCCAAGCACCCAACCCTAGCAAACGAAATTCGTGAAGATCTCTTTAAACTTATCCAACCATCAGGCGTGGCCAACGTACATCGTCATACGAATGGAGGACAGATATAATATGACCAGGAGCTAAAATGATTTCGTCTCCATGCGCCGGTTGGTATGAAGTTGTAACTTTGTATCGTTGGCCGACAACGACTACTGGTTCCGCCATGGTTCACGCAAAGATCGTTCGGAGCAAAAGTGTCCTCGTTGGCTTACATGTAACCAGTCACGTGACACAAAGTGTACTTCCCTGCCGCAATTGCAACGGATATGTTTCTTGACGAATCCAACCGACGTACCACGAGAGGCAAGAATCGAGTGACAATATAGGCAGCAGCACACATTGTGCCGCCTGAGATATGGTGTAGAGAAAGCCTGTTTACAATGGACGTTCAGGTAGGGGAATTGTCCACATCACAGCATCAGATGGATGATCGGAAGACTTAGGTAAGCACTATCGGAGGGCGAGGTGTCGCTAGACATCTAATTTTTATGTCGGGATATCCGTAAAGCATGTTGTCCCATTCTGCTGTTCTCGCTCCATGTAATATGGGCTTACAGAGCAAATGGACTCTGCCATTTGTTTTCGTGCATTGATGGCACATCCCTTGTAAATCTGGCCTAGGGCGGAAATACTTTTGTAAACAGTCAAATCAACAGAACATCTTTCCCACAGGTACTCTCTGTATATTTTATCAGAACTACTACTTTACACTTTTAAGAAGTACTGAAATGACGGTACTACGGAAAAGTATCTGCTCGAAGTTGTTGCTACAAACATGTTGAGTGACAGCTGTTGAACATTGCATTTTGACCAAGCGTCCCCAAGGAGCTGTTTTCTGTCTCCTGGCGTCAAGCAAGCATTGCGTGCAGCCGACCTTTGCCTTCGCAGGCACAAACATAATGATATGACCCATTCGCAGACCAACATCTAATTCTCGGATTGCTAAGAGAAAGCGGCGCTTTGGACAATTCTTGTGTGGAGACTTAGATACACTATTCGGAAGCTCTTCTCGTGGAAATAGGAGGTATACGATTAAGCGGGAGGTGGAGGTGGACATACTTTCCTCGGCGCCAGAATGAAGGCGTACGTTGCGCATCGCCGGAGTGGTTCGTAACAACGCACGGCTAGGCCGGGCACATGTCAACTGGACAATATAGGCACCGTTGGTCTCGAATATACGGTGCGTTCGATAGGGGAACCCACATGGCGGGGGGGGGGGGTGAACCACTGTGGGTATCCATTTGGGTAACCGATGCGGCACCAACATGAGCATTTGCGATAGTCAAACACGCTGAGGTAATCAGCACAGCCACACAACGCTCTTGAAATCCCTAGGCTCCATATGCCTCTGACGAGATTATCACATCCATTCTACTACTGCCAAGATGGCCAGTATTTTTGGTTTTGTTAGCAGCGGGGACCATACCAAAGCAGAAGACACAGAGGTGGT
Organism: Spizellomyces sp. 'palustris'; assembly: GCA_006535965.1. NCBI lineage: Eukaryota > Fungi > Chytridiomycota > Chytridiomycetes > Spizellomycetales > Spizellomycetaceae > Spizellomyces > Spizellomyces sp. 'palustris'. The sequence goes on along the minus strand of QEAR01000020.1, from coordinate 28,012 downwards.
TAGTCCCGATGCAACTGAAAGTCCAACCAGCCCCCAACCGGAAGACGAGACGCCTCTTGAAGAGGTTGAAGAAGCACTACCAGGCGCGGAAACAAGCTGCATGCATTTCCTCGTGCGAAGCAAATTGGGATGGATAGCGTGGAAAGAAATGGAGGCGTCCCTATACGCGTACGTTAGCACACCATTGACATGCCCAACTAGCTAACAGATTGTTGACGAGAATTACCCACCTCAAACAGGATCTTTGAAAGAGGATTCGCTGCTACACGATGCGAAATGAAATTTTCAGAATCAATGGAAGAGTTTGGTTTTGAAGTTGAGGTTCCGAATGATCAAGTGGTTAGCACCCTGTTGGGACAACATCTACTGCATATAAGGTCGGCGCTGATTTTGTTCGCGCTCTGTAGGAAAAATTTCAGAAGTTCTTCAAAGGGCGAACTTTGGCAGAGGAGATTGGTCAGTGAACATGGATCCGAAAGGATTGGCTATCGCATTTTGACGGCTAAAAGGTCCACTTTTGCAGACAGATTACATGGAATTGATCCTTTAGTGACGAAGTGGCGGGATGTATGTGAGATTTGAGATTTTGAAATTTTCTGTATACAACGGGTTGACAACCTTTCTTGCACAGGCAAAGCTCCAAAATCTGAAGAAAACTATGGGGACAACACTAAAAGATACAGATGGTAGTATAACTCGAACATCGTTGCACAGACTACATACTGACCGATCTCCAGTTCGCAGTTCTCTCGAGGTCCTTGAAAGTCGATTCAAAGCATTGGAACAAGTAGGACAAACTCGAGACAAAGAAGTGCGAGCCATCCATGAACAGTTCGCATATCTGCAAACTACAATGCTCCAGCGGTTCGACGACATACAGAAACGATTCCAAACAAAAATGGAAGACGCTGTATGGCGAAAAATGCAGAACGTGGAGAAAGATATCCGAGCTAGCGTACAGGAGGATTTGGCAGTTCTGAATCTGGATCCTTTGGCCGCCGACACGGCCAAGACCGCAACGACAAGTCCGTTGACCCCTGTCGCCTCCCCGCTGCCGGGACCAGAAAAGTTGAAGAGTGGCGCTGATAAAGTAGAAAGTGTACTTTCTGCTCTACAGACTGAGCGGGATGCACTACAGGCGCGGACGGATGATGCTGAACGACGACTAGCTGAAGCCCATGATCAGTTAACAAAGCTACGAGCACAGTTAGCTAGTACCGAGGAGAAGGTTGCAGACATGGAAAAAGAGCGGGTTATTTTACGGGAAGTCCAGGAGGATCGTAAAGCTTTACGGGAGCATCTTAACAACGTCAATGAAGAGCTTGCCAAGTTTAGGGCTGAAGGGGACGCCCTTCGCGTCCAGCTCGAAGCCTTGCAGACTGAACGTGATGCTTGCCGTTCGGCCGCCGATCGTCCAATGGGCAGCCAAGTAGTGACACCCGAATTATCATCGGCAACCACCATGAGTCCTTCAGCAGAAAATGCTGCACCGCCACTGGAGCCAACCGCTGGAGAGGAAGACGTGCCATCTTCAGAAGCAGAAGATCCATGGCGTGAAGCGCAGTAGTATAGCGCTTGATTAATATAGTGTGACCATCAGTCCACCGTCACTGCAACGTTCCATGTATTGCATTCAGTGCCTGTGACACCTGGTTTACCGCGTCCACCACGGTATCCCATTCCTTCTCTTTGAACAGTCGCTTGTACCTAGCAAACTTGTCCGGGTGCCACAATAACAACGAGTCCTTGATCATTCTCTTTTTCTGCTCCGATGTGAACGTACTTCCATCGAACAAGAACTTGCTGACTGAGTCAAAGCTTATCGGTACCTTTCTCATGCTGGGTATAGGTAGATCTTTAATTGTAAATGCATTCATCGTGTTTGCTGCCTTCAGCTTGGTCCACCCGGATCTGTATTTATCGCGAGCTGCAGACAATTTCGCGTTATCAAGGTCGTTCCTTTTCTGCTGGTGTGCGTTCGCCCGGGTTTCTTCCTCCCTGTCGGCTTCGGCTCTCGCTTCTTTGCGCTTGCGCGCTCGTTCTTCTTCTGCCTCCCGAGTCATCCTTTCGGCAGCCCCATATCGTTTCTCATGCATAGACGCACGTATTCTATCTGCCCAATCGTCATAGGTTTCTTGGATGGGCTCTTGATACGCAGAATTTGACCAGTTAGCTTGCCAATAATCTTGGGCAGCGCCCGGCCCATCGTCCCAAACATCGTCCCATAAGCTGGTAAACTCTGGTTTGTGTGCCTGTTCAGGTGGCATGTAACCATCGTCGTAGAGAACAGGACCTCGACTGGTACCATAGTACGGCGGGAGTTGGGGAGATAATGACCCTTGCCCCTTCTTCCTCTTCTTTGTGTTCTCTTCTTTTCTGTGCTTTTTCTTGCGTTTCGTCTCCTTGAACTTGAGACGGGACGGTCCCTGCTCTTCCATCCCAACGAATTCTAGTGGTAGCCAGCCGCACCCACCAGATGAGTCAGGAGAAAGTCTGATCGGCGCTTACGCGATTTTGTGTAACAAGTACAATAGAGTTTATCGCTAAAAAACCAGCCGCAAATCTATCTACCCTTGTTGAGCAGGTATGGCGGAGATCAGGAAACGGAATAAGGGCATTGAGGCAGAGGGCTCTGCCCCAAAAGCGCAAGAGACTCCAATACAGCGACCTCCTGCTCCTGTGCCTGAAAGGAGGCAGCGGGAGCCGGTACCCACAGCACTCGACGGTTTTGTCTTGGACCCGTATATTTTCTTTGCTGTAAAGGTCCTAGCTGTCGCAGTGGTGGGTTTACTGCTGTGGGTGGTTTTCTACGGTAACCAGGGTAAGCTTACAGTCCGGGAATGCTTGTTTCTATCGCTGTGTACTCATCCCCCCACGTAGGTCTAGGCGGTAAACCATTCCCGGAGCCCGCCGCTGGAGGATCTCCACTCCTAGATTCTTCGGCTTTAGAGGTCGTAGCAGACCTACCGAGCCCACCAGGTAGTGTTGCAGTGGCACATGATGGGCGCGTTTTCTTCTCGTTCCATCCACAGCACGGATATGACACCAAGGTAGTTTACATTGCTGAGGAATCTCCGTTTGGCTGCGAGAGGTATAACTAACAGTGTTAAATGCTATTAGCTTGCATACTGGAATCCTGCAAATAAAACCTATACACCCTTTCCGACCATCCGCAATCAGCTTGGTTTCAATGCAATCACCGCTGTTGCGATCCAGAATAGAACGCTCTTTGTGCTTGATCACGGGTTGTATGGTGCGGTGGCCCCCATGCTCGTCTGGTGGGATTTGACCACTAACAAGGAGAAAATGCGGTTCATGCTGCCTGACGTGGCAGGCTATGGGTAAGTAGCAGATGTATAGCATGAGAGTTTTACATTTCGTTCACGTTTGAACGTCTTTATCAGCTCTACCCTGTCTTCCCTTTCTGTACATCCGGATGGCCGAAGAGTATTCATCACCGACAGTTCTATGCTTCGCGGTTTTCCATCTATCATCGAAGTGGACACGTTCCAATTGACCTCTGCAATTGTCCTGACTTCAGAAAAGCTGCGTGCAGAACCGTACTTGTTCACCACCGATGTGAACACTAAGGGGCCGCGTCCCCTTAAATGGTCATATTTCAATCTCCTTCCATGGCGGCCAGCTGTCTCCTCCATCACTGTAGATAGGAGTGGGGAATGGGTCTATTTTGCAGCCACGGCATCGAACGTCCTATACCGCGTTCCTACAGCAGCGCTACAGAAGGCATTTGACGCCAACAACCCTGCGTTAGCCAATAAGCATGTCGAGATCTCATCAACACGCAAGCCAGCATCTACTGGTATGCTCACTGGGAAGAATGGTGATATCCTGTTAGCCGACTTCCAGACCTCTTCTATTCGTGCGTTCGATCCCACTGCCCCTGCCAGCGACATGAAACGAATTGTTCGTGATCCCACTCGTCTGAGGTGGCCAGAGCAGATGTCTATCGGACCCGACGGGTATCTGTACATCGCAAACAGTGCCTTACACTTACCGTTGACCGGCCGCAAGGCATCGAGTGGCCGAATTCTCAAGATAAAGATTTGAGTGGACTTCATTTAGCGGTGAAACGCAGCATCAGATTAGACATGCATAGTATGAGTGTATTATAGATAGGACACTCATAGTATGAGAATGATATCCGTTGTTTTTGGGAGCAAATCACAAATTGCACTACTCTTTAAATACTCGAGCGCAAGCCCGAGAGGACGCAATCTTTCAAAGGGAAAAAACAATGTACACTTAATCGGAAAGAAGATGCCACGAAAAGATATTCTACGACTCTGCCCATTCTTTCCAAGACCCTCGAGCCCACATGACGCCATTACCGCGACCCAAGTCCCAGAATCCGAATCGTTTCAAATCCCTCACACCCATCGTTAGGGTTCCCAAAAACAAGGCCGCGCAAGCATATCCAAAAGCCGTGCACATATTCCAGGGTAAACATGACACTGCATCCGGCGCAGTTGAAAATGCCAATCGTGGACACTTTCCGTACCATACCAGTACTGAGGGTGCCGCAATCCAAAAGCCTACGTAAACCAAATCGACCGCGACTTCTACTCGGCTGAACCGAGGATGCCTATGAGGGGGGACGCCAATGAACGCAGGAAAGCAGTATACGAGGATGCAGCCGAAGGAAACAAACTACAAAACCTGAGCATGAGAAGGAGTAGTACTTGTAGACTAGTGAATCTTTGGTGGCTTACAATAGAGGAGATGGATGTGAAGCACATCAAATTGATACCCGAAACCGCTAGAACGGCAGATGTATAGTTCACGTTGAAGGAAGCAGTCGCGAGACTGGCAAACGCAGCTTATCAGACAAAACGAAGGTTAGTTGTGTGCTGCAATCTGAATTCCCATGCCCGTCATCCAGAGCCTGGATCTCTCACCTCCAGCAAGTAGCAGCTGCGTCATTCTCATCAAAAATCGGTACTCGGTGATGGTTTCAAAACGTTTCGGTAGAGGAACCGCTCGGGTGTAAAGGAGCAAGTGTGTTCCACTTTTTCGTGGTAACATTTCTGGTCGGGATGATGGACTCAAGCGCGGGACAGAACCGGGTGAAGTGCCGTTGGCGGCGGTGTTGGTGCGGCTACGCAGGGAACCCAAGTCTGACTGTGAACCAGCAGGTGAGGCGGTCAGTGGTACATGCTGGGGGTAGTGAAGAGAGGCGGTGCTTGCAAGAGATTGATTGCTGGCATGAACAGGACGCGGTGGAGCAGGTTGGGATGGAGAAGGTGGATATACACGAGTTCCTGCTGAGAGACTCGCCGAGCTGCTGTTCCCTTGCGACATTTGGGAAGCCATGGGTGAATGGCCGGGGTTGTGGTGGGGGCCGTGGCTGGAAGAAACACGGTCCCGAAATTGCGCATTCCGCCCCGTATGACTGTGCACGCCATGTAACCATTTCAGGACATGTATTGTCACGTGCTGGCAGTCCTGAAAACCGTCGTCGCCCCCAACCCGCAGCAGCCTCTTCCTCTCGCCCTCTTGCACAACGCACGATAGGTAAGTTCATCCATCCATCCATCCATCCGTCGTCGTCCTTCAAGTCGAAGTGAAGGAAGGGCTGACACTGTTTTTTGTCTGGATATAGTCACTGTAATCATGACTGAGGCGGTTCAAACGTACGGTCGTAAGGTGCGATTTTGAAGGCCAATTGCTGATCAATGGTGGGACATTGGAATGGGGAACTGTAGGAATGCGTGTTGTGAGAAATGGACACACGCGGCGGAAGGCTGGAGAGGCTTGTATTCTGAGGAAGACTAGGCTGCAGTGGACGCTGACGAGCGTGATTTTGAAATTCTCTCTGTTCATTGATGGGCAGGAGGGGAGGTATTAGGCGGGAAAACACAAGGTCGGACGGGGAGAGTGATGTTTGGCGCTGAAGATCTGGGGAGGAAGCATCGAACTGTCCTTGTCAGGGTGGTGGCTTTAGGGGCTGATGTACTTGACTTATGGCTGATTTGGTCCATCCTTCGTCTTTGGTTGAGTAGAAGACTGCTACTGCGGTAGCTCACTGCAAGCGTGGCCGTGGATTGATCAAGATCAATGGCCAGCCTCTTGACTTGGTGGAGCCTGCGATCTTGAGGACCAAGGTGTACGAGCCCATCTACATTCTCGGCAAAGAGCGCTTTGCCAACGTGGACATCCGCGTCCGTGTTGAGGGAGGTGGTCACGTTTCTCAGATCTACGGTATGTTACTTATCAGGTGCTCTGTCCAGTGTTAAATTCAAATGGATCTGACATCTCCTGGAACTTAGCTATTCGTCAGGCTATTGCGAAGGCCATTGTTGCGTTCTACCAAAAGTGTATGTGGAAAAAATGTCCTTCTTTGGCCGTGAAATCTTGTCCTAATATTGTATTGAATAGACGTTGACGAGGCATCAAAGAAGGAGATCAAGGACCTCCTTGTCCACTACGACCGTACCCTCCTGGTAGCTGACCCCCGTCGGTGCGAGCCAAAGAAGTTTGGTGGTGCTGGTGCTCGTGCACGCTACCAAAAGTCCTACCGTTAAACAAATATATGGCTTTGTTGGCCGCCTTTTTGTCATTCGTATTTGGATTGTAAAGAGTGACTCTGATTGCGACCAGGGCGGTCGTGATTGTGCATAATTTTCGGCGTGGTGTTGAATATAACAGATATTCATTGTGAGCAAAAAAGTGTCGTTACGAATTATTGGATGAAATAATAAGCAGAATCAGTCTGCTGTGTCGGAAATTGCACGACTTGGATCTCCATGCCATTTGCTACTACAAGCGGGCATATGGAGATGAAGATATACAAAAATGTTGTCGTCGTCGTTCATTTAAGGTGGCCCCTGAAACACTCAAAATTATTTCTTTGGCGGGTTGTATTTTCCCAAATATTCGATTGCCGCAATTTTGTGTGCGGTGGAACGGGTTCTGAATTTTTAGATCTTTTGTCCTTCCACCATGCCTTTTGAAAATGGCTGCGTTCCATTACTGTTTTTCTCAGCGTCGTCCTCTCGCATCTCCAGACTTGTTCCGGGGTCTGATCTATTGCCTCCCCTTGGATGGGTGACGTTTCGCACATAATGAAAAGCAGTACATACCCAACGACGGACACTTCACACCCGTTCGAGGACGATGCATACCCAATGGTAGAACCTGTTGTCCAGAAGAAAGAGAAGAAGGGAGTCGAAAAGTTTGCAGGTCAAGTTGGCAATGGGGCAATGAAGGTAGCGGCGAAGCAAGTAGTCTGTTTCATGAGGCAAGAGCGATCGCTAATACCTAGCTTCGGGCCATGAAATTAGGGAGTTAAAGCAGTGGGAGGAGTAGTGGACAACTTCAAAGAATTTTTGAACAGGGGAAACGTTGTAGATTTGGCTGTCGGTATCGTCATGGGTGCTGCATTCACTGCCATCGTGACATCCCTTGTCCAAGATATCGTTACACCATTCATTAGTTTGGGCACTGCTGTAAACTTGCAAAACAACTTCTTGGTTCTCCGCTGTCCACGAAATAATGCGACAAACTCATACCCGCCCCGATCTTCTTGTGTGGATTTCTGGAAGACGACTGCGGATGCACAGAAAGCCGGCGCTGTCACATGGAATTGGTATGCTTGAACCAACATATCGATGGATCTTCATTTGACAAATCGCGAATCTAATTGTTTTGGATTTGCTTCTCAAGGGGGATGTTTGTACAGACCATTATCAATTTTTTCATTATCTCCTTGATGGTCTTTTTCATTGTAAAAGGTAGTCACAGTCACCGCGTTTTGGGGCATGGCGGGTGAGACTAAAGTGTTATATCTGTCAGTTTATGCCGCTGCATTTAGAAGAAAGAAGGCTGAAGCGAAAACCAAGCCGTGTACCTTTTGCTGCAAGGATATTCCAATCAAAGCTACACGGTGCCCAGAGTGTACTTCTACGCTCGAGGAACCTTCCGACCCGAAAGAACCCATACCTGCGGTTGTAGTAGACCGATGGGGAGGGGAAAAGAAGACTTGGTGATAGACATACTGGGTTAGCTACGAGATCTAGTATGGTGTATATAAAAGTATGTAGAATTGAACGGAATGCAATGACGGTTATTCGGATGATCTCAAAAGGGCTCTACTCAAAACCAACGTGGAAGTCATAACTTCATCTACACTTTTATTTTTCAACAATATGGTGATAGCCAATTCCCAGCTCCGGTATCACTCAGACGAGCCGACCGACCCCGAAAGGAACGCCAAACGGCCACAGGAAGGACGCCTTGCCTAAATTGAGTATGAAGCGTGGAACATAGCGAATATACGGAACGTAAAGCTTTTCCGAAACGCCATGCACAATTGGTCCTGTCATAAAATATCAAGTTAGCATTTTGCTTTCAGCAGATTCCAACATTCCATGAAGGCAAAGTACCCAATTCTTTTCCATTAAGGGTAAACAATAGTGCACCCTGCGCGAAGCTGATGGCACACCCAATCACATCGCCATCTTGAACCGGCGGACCGCGCCATGTCGCCAAAATCTCCGTATCTTGTATGGTTGCCGTTGATTCATGCATTAGCATTTCATTAATGTCTTTCCGGAAGAAAGACCTGTCATCTGGATCCCGATTCCGCACAACCATCAAAACATAACGGCCGCCGGGACACAGTCCAACAAAGAAGATGTTTTTGTCACGATCCGCAATTCCGATTTGCGGGATCCTAAAATACAAAAGATTTGTTACTCATAAAGTGCCGTGTCTGAACGACGAGAAGAGGCCCCCGCGCGTACATAAAGGTCTCGCGTCCTCCAATTCCCATTTGGAGCTCAAAATAAGCTGAAGGCAGGAACTCGGGTCTATCATAAGAGGTAGGCTCTGTCAGAGGGAGAAACAGATTCGACATCCCTGATGGATCCTCATTCGACGGGCTCTCCGAGGCATCATAATATACGGATGATGCATCCGGAGAGAGCACGTCTCCATCGTTACCAGCAATGCTGGCTATCGACGCATATCCCTGCGGCAAGTATCTACATCGCTTTCAATGACATGCTTCCAATGCAGGAGCAATCATATCTTAAATGACGTACTGTAGAGGGTCTAGCTGATGGCCAAATCGAACGCGGCATCCTTGAGCCGACGCCAGAGATATTGCAGGGTACCTGGCGGTGTAATGAATTAGATATTCTAATGGCAGCGATTTTAAAAGTCGTCTGTAACCAACCAAGTCACATCGGGGATGTCAACAAAAGCGACGCCGAGGGATACGCCATTACGAAGATACGAGATCTCCTTATTATCTAAATCGATCAGCGTGGTAATGACATCCCATTCATACCAATCATCGCCGTATTCGTTCTGAGAGGCGGTCAACTTAGCATCTGGCAAAAGCTTGGCATAGTTAAGTCTGCTTTTTACGTACACTTTGGGAGCAAGGTCCATGCCATTTTTTCTTCCGATGACCGTCGTAGGCATATGAATACTGGTTGTCTACATGTTCGCCGTCAGCGCTTTCGAAAACTGTAACATTATCAAAGTTACACACAAAGTACCTCCAACCCCTGTTCCAGCTTCGGGGTCGAAAGTACACAAGGAGGATGCCCATCCGATTTGTACTATTCCATCCGTATGAAGCTCAACCTCGTAGGCATAGCGCCCGCTTCCTATGACACCGAACTCGCTTCTAACGCTTTCGAAGGTCCAGGATTCATTTCGTATCTATCAGGTAGTTGTATTTGGTTCCTTATTCATCAATCCCGATTGTTTAAGAACGGTACCTCCCAACACTGTGGCGACAAGAGCATGTATGGTGTGGCTTGGGATTTAGTGAACTTCACGTTACGTCCCTCCAGATTAGAACCCAATTCAAGTTCAGTGTAATTGCATACTGCCTCGTAAAAAGATTGAATGTGAAAGCGGAGCATGGGCGACGCATTACGGAGGAAGGCTCTTGTGAGCCCAGTAAATGCGAACGGGACATCAAGGATCACATTTCTCAGCCCTGTAGAAAAACGTTCTCAGATACCAAATAAATACACCGAAAATTAGGACCTGAAGTGGACTTACCAGGTAGCAGCGATGCCGCACTTACGGTTACAATGGCTTGCTCGCTAACATTTGGCCGATTCTGCTGCATCAGAGCTACCATCACCGTGAAGACATTTTCCCGAACCAAGTATTCACAGGCATCATCTACAAAAGGAAATACTATGCATCAGACAGCGAGTTTGACAGCATTCCACGTGTTGATGTACCGTTCTTCAAGAGTTTTGCAACGAGCTTGAGCGCATGCATCGCAACTTCGTCCTTAAAATTCCCAAAACCCGGTGCAAATCCCTGTGCAGCCGGGGAAGGATTCTGCTCCGTGTCATAGCCCAATTTCGCGCAATTGAGAGCGTCGATTTGCGATGAGGTTTGTGTCAGACTTTGCACATCTGAATCCACCGATCGCGTGTCTTCTTCTTCTGCATACATGAGCGGTAGAATCAGGAGATCAAGCAGCGTGGTAAGCAAGCGCTCCAATTTCTTGCGAGGAGGCATATCGAACAGCTCAGATTCCATAAAGATCGTGAGACTGACGAGCTGGCCACTGAGGCGCTCGAACATTTCTGGGTAGCCAGACTCCACTCCAATGGAAAGCCGGTCTGCTTCCAGTTCACAACTTGTTCCTAGCTCAGAGGACTGTATTGTGACACTACCATCTTCACGGGCTCCTCTGAATGTGTTAGAAGCCGACTGTCGCTTTGATGAGCGCGGGAATAGGATATGTACCGTACGAGCAGCTTCCTCAATGACAAACGCAACCAAGGGTCGGATAGCTGTCGCAATGATAAGATCTCGCAGTAAAGGATCTGCAAGATAATCAATGCAAATCCCGGTAGCGCAATTGACGACCTCAACTGTCACAACCTACCTCGTCGGGTCAAAGTAGTCAATGTCTTCGAGGCGACCGTTTGTATGTTTTCTCGGTCACTGTGGAGCGTCAGGTCAGCGAGGAGCTCAATACTGCCGTTTTCTGCAATCCGATCCGTCATCTTATCTAATGCCTCATCATTTTCAACATGTTGAGAATCCTTAGGACGTTGTGCAGTAATATACATACCAGAAAGAGTTGCGAGATTCAAAAGAAGCGCCGCACCGGCATATTGAAGCTCCGCCTCGTCGGATTTGCAGAAGTGAAGGACAGCGTCCAAAACCTCGGAATTTTCTAGCATCTCGCGATTTTGCAATGAAGATGCTAGATACACAATGATGTCGGCAATATATCTTCACTTGGGTTTAGATCTACTTATCGCCTACTAATGTACCCATATGAGTTTACTTACAGCGACAGATGGACACTTGTATCGTAACTCATGCGTATCAATGTATCTAATCCTTTAGCTTCAAAGAATTGAGCATGTGCCTCAGCTGAACGCCAATGACTCAACCGTCAGCGAAATTTTGTTCTGAGAATCATCAATCACAAGCAGAAATACGTACCGTGCGCCAAAAGGTCGTGCAATAGGGCCTGAGTGTACAAGTTGCAGTACGTAAGTCTAACGGGCATCCGTGAAAGCACCCTATGCCATATTTTACCAACGCCCAAAGGGGAGAGTCCGGATCGGAGTGCTCTCCTCCTATTAAACATGGCACGATCTTAGAGACGACTCCAGCGCGGATCATTTCTATTTGATATTGGTCTGAAATGAACGTTCTCAGAAGGTACCAGATTGCAGCTCCCGCGTGTTTTCCAAACGAACCATTTCTCATTCCCAAATATTTCAACGACCTGAGAACTAGACGAGGGACACAGGCTTCATCGCTGTTAAGTAGTGCAGCAAGTGCAGGGAGCAGTCCTTTCATGGATTGAAATTGTTCTTTTGCAACATCTACATCATCCCAGTAATTCAATATCTCACATATTCGTGAATTCTGTATGGACGCACCTTTAGTGACAAATTCGTGTATCAGGAAGACCGCCCATGATGCAAGCTCCACATCCTCTAGAATATGAAATGGTCAGCATTGGGAATATATGCTACACACAACATCGGTAGTCGTCAACCGAACCGTTGCGTAAACAGGTCACCAACAGGGGCACAATGCTGACTTGCAAAAGCGTTTGGAGCTTGAATGGCCCCGATTAAGATACACCTCAGTAAACAAACATTTATGTCGGTCGCTTACTTGTTTGACGACCTCTGCAACAGATTGGGTCAGTACACCGATCAGCGTAAGCTTCACGCTGACAGCCAACCTGTGTTCTCCATTTTTGATAGGAGCCGGACGAGAGAGTGGAGACACAGCCTTTGCATGCTTGCGTTGCCAAATGTCAGACGTATCATATAGGCAAGTACTAGTAAAAATCCGGTTCCTATCAAGTCGGTTTGTAGCTCATCTACCAATGTCCATGGTCAGCTTCTCTTGGGCTCGGAAAGATGTGTAACAGGTCCCAGAAGGCGCACTCACCAATAAGGGAGAGCTGATGCGTGAGCAAAAGGCTCCAGTACATCAAATCATTACTATGAGTGGATGATACAGAGAGAAACTTCTTGAGCGGCCCTAGAATCCCGTAGCGTACAATCTGCACCTTTCGCTGGTCTATCGCAAATTTTACCCACATATAAGCTAGTTTAATGGCTGAAGCACAAAATACCTTTATTCTGCACCAAGCGGAACATCGATATGATGCAATACCGATAAGTCGTTTCGTCCGCAGGCTGTAGAAGTATGTGGCAGAAAATCTTCAGAATTCCTCGTCGTACAAGTATTGCGCTAATTTGATGCCATTGTTAGACTATGCATTATCGATATAAACAAGGAAAGCCCCTTGCTTCCGGCTAACCGATTTTGCTCTACAGTAGAATGGGGCATGCGTCCGACGTCAGCTCCTATGCACTAGTCTTACGAGTCGGCAACACAAACCTTGCTTTGTTAATTGCTGAATCACAGCGACAGCCCTTCGCTGCGTAACAGGAATTTTACCGTTCTTGCAACATCTTATGATATAGGACAGGGATTGCTCTTTCAAGAGTCACGCTGTTAACACCAAAGATATTATTGAATTCACCTCGATGCCCACCTGTCATTGCTCTATCCAAAAGGATTTGTAAGGCACTAATATCATAAGCATCATTGAGGAATATTGTCTAAAAGTGACTGAAAGGAGGGCTCGTGTTATTGCAATACCTTTCTTGCAATTGCGGGTCACTGGAGCGGAAGACCTCTTCAAGCAGTTTCATGAATGGTCGAAAGCCGTCAGCGGTTCAACTATGAACGTCATACCTTCCAGAGCCTTCAAACTGATAACTGTTACATAGTACACCATGAGATCCTCGCGACCTGTCATTCAAACCAAGTGATCTTCGCAACGTACCATCACTCGCGGCCTTCCGTCGCTTGCCTTTGCGATAGCCGGGTGTATCCGCTAGAGGGCTTCCTTGTTTAAGATGGCTATGCAAGCTACTTAGCATCAATGTTCCTAAGACGCCTGCAGAAAAGACAGCAGCCATTTGTCGTAATTGGTCGATGCTCGACAAGCGCACGACGCGGTAGTTGCCACAACGCGCGGCGTTTAACAGCTTCAACTTCGTCCTTTTAACTTCCTGACTCTGGTTGAATATGTCAAAAACCGCTTTTCAAATACGCCAAAATGCGGAAGAGCTACAGGTCAACGAATCGCTCTTGATTCCATGCGTACCTTCAGTTTGTAATCATTGTAGATCCCTGGTACCAGGTCTACCTAAAAGACTTAGAGTCATGGGAAAGCGACATAAAACGAAAGGACCGGGCCGTCAACAAGGAAACTACAGGCAATAGCGTAAGTGACCAATGCTCCCCAATAGTATAGGGGCTTTATATAACCTCAGGATTCTAGGTCATTCCACCGATCCGAAATCAGAATGCGAGGATCATCCCTGAGACAACGATAACACTTGAACATCAGGGGGCCGGTTTGGTAAGAGTGAGCTCGGACACAAGCACAGTTCTGGGAAAGGATAGGATAAAGTCGCAGGACTATAAGGCTTGGGACAAGTTCGACGTGGTAGGGCGGAGGATCTGCTAAAAGCTGTTGACCGCTGGATACTGAGTCACGTTTGGAAAAGGATAAAGCGCTGGATGCTGTAGATGCACAGCGCCCAGAATTAAATAGTTCCAAGTCTCCCAAAGTATCTAGTGAGCAGAACGACTATGGAGAGCGCGCCATTCTGGAAAAGGAGAAGGTAATCTAAGCACATCCGAGGATTAGAGGAACCACACTCGTCTAACAGGTCAGGGAAAGGGCAATGCATGGTTTAAGAAGAGAGACTACAAGCGCGCTATTTTGTGCTATAGCAAGAGCATGCAGCTCGATCCTACGAGCGCATTGCTTCCCGTCAATCGAGCACTGGCATATCTGAAACTGGATAGGTGCGCTTCAAAGTTATGCTTGAAAGATCAATATCATGACCCGAGAAGCTCAGAATGTTGATAAGATTTGCAGAGGCTGAGGCCGATTGTACTCAAGGAATTGAAATGGACCCAAAGAACGTCAAGGCATTGTGGCGACGAGGAATTGCGCGGGCAAAACTTGGGAAGGTCGAAGAAGCACGACAAGGTGGCCTCGCCCAGAATTGTTAATACAAAACTGTAGGCAGTAATACTTAGTGTTTGTCAAACTAGACTTGGAGGCGGCAGTCGTGCTCGAACCAACCAATAAGTCGATTAAAGCAGACCTGAGCGATGTTCTCGTTAGTATAAAGGAAAAGGTTAGTGCACTTCATATTTCGTAGTTTCTTTGCCATGCTGACCTGCTCATGGTGTGTATTTTAGGCAGCGAAAAATGACGAAAAGAATTCCACAAGACCAGTACGAAGGCGTTTAGCAATCGAAGAAGTTGGTGAGGAAGAAGTTAGTATCAACATATCTCTCAAGCCACATCAAACTACCAGCCTCCAGGGCAATGGCACCACAATGCCGATCACGGCTCAGGAGGTTTCAAAGCGGGATGTGAAGATTCCCATCAACTCAATTTCACCACCCCCTGCGCAAATGCAAAAATCGCAGTCGCTTCGAAATGATGTTGCAAACATGTCAAAGCCAGTAGTACTCCCTTCGGTCAGCGCATTCGCTGCTCCTAAGAGTATGTATGAGTTTGAACGTGATTGGAAAAGCCTGAAGGGCGATAATGCCGCGATATATGGATACCTCAAGGTACAGCCTGTTCGTTCAGGATGATGTCGCGTAATCCTTACCATCAAGCTCTAGATAATCAATCCCAAGAGCTACCAAAGAATTTTCAAAAATTCGCTAGAGAGCAGTTACATATCCAAGATTATCTTCGTATTGCGTGACCATTACAAAAAGTGAGTATCTGACAAGTCCAATGAAGCCGTATTGCGACTCATGGTATTTGTTTCCGTAGAGACAATAAGGCGCACGAGGCATTAGACACGCTTGAGCATTTAGCCTTACTGCCACGTTTCGACATGAATACAATGTTTTTATCGAAGGCTGACAAACAAGGTCAGTGATTGCTCAAATGCTCAGTGGCAAAGTTTACTAATACAATGCAAATGATTTGCATTTAGCGCTGAGAGACATTTTGGATTGGTTGAAGGCATGCGCTGACGACAACAAGATCGATCCATCAGAGATACACAAGTTACAGAAAGCATACAAGGTGTAGCGACAGATGCAAGCCAGTATGCAGTGTTATCCCGATAGGTTTCACATTGGAATTGTCATGCTATTGATAACCTTCCCGACAACGTCGACACCACTTAGCCCTTTTAATCGTAGCCGGATCTCAGGCGTTACATATGGTGACTGATGCGCAAGCAATAATCGGTGGGCAATCACTTTGTCAGCCATCATAGTTACGTGGTCCGGGCTTACAATCAGATGTCCTGAGAGCACGGCTAAAGTTCTGCAACATGGCGTAGATTAAGATTGGACAATCCTCACACGATGATGTTCAAAATGTAACTCACCGAGCAGCGTGTGCAAGATCGATACCACCTTTCGCAGATACTCCCGTACTCACTAATTGGTGATTTCGCAATCCTGTCAGTAAATCACGCAGGTAATAAGAGACGTCTGCGTGCATATATATGCGAGGCGCCTCCAATGTCAATTGTTCTAAGTCCTTCAATCAAAACCATCATTGGACTGAACTTGAGGGCCACTAGTTGCAGAACGATGTGCATTACCTCCATTTTCACTAAGGGCGACCGTAGGGGATATGGGATGATGCAGCGACATATATGAGAATAAAGCGTATGACAAAGAAAAAACTTGTCCAACTGTGATTCGAAGACTGGGCTAATAAGTAGGTACATACTGAGTGCCTGTGCTGATAGTAGCATACATACCAATTGCGGTGGTATTGTTTGCTTGCGGGAAGAAGGACATATCAAGCCCACAACAAGGAAGGGTACTGGACAAGGAAACACGGTGAATTTATCGGTTACCTGTCCCCTCTCAAGAACCTATGACGTGAGTGGAATTAAGTGTCAGCAAACCTTAATGTGGCTGGCAAAGGAGGATGTTACCTCTAGTAGAGCACCGTGGACTGCACCGCTCGCAAGATGGAGTCCATCCACTAACACGATATTCGGCAACTGTTTGGTTGTCACCAGTGAAGTGTTAGACCCCAAATGCGTCTCGCCTCCAGTCGCTGAAAACGGGTAGAGCAAGGGGCGGGACCCTGCGGTTGCTGCATTTCGGCTATGACTGTGCATTCTCTGGCTTCTGTACGACGGTGCAAACAAAGAATAGGCAGGGGATTCAAGTTCAGATGCCGAGTCGGATTTCATTGACGTCTGCCGAGCGTGGGTGCTGGATCTGGAGGATTTCTGTGGATAGGCGAACAATAGTTTAAACATGGGTAGAGGGTTTACAAGATGCTGGGCGATTATCTCTGATTAGTGCGTCAATGACCCACCAAGAAATCCTTGTCCTCCTCCGACTCTGCTCTGGACAACTGTGCAAGGCCCCTGCGCCGAGACGTACTGGAAACTGATGTATCACTACCCGCCCCCGCGGTGCCATCAGCAACTCGTCGGTAGAAAAGAGCTGCCAGGAAGTCGGAATGGGTTGTGGTTCGATCTATTTGGACATGTGTCAATGTAAAATTGAAGATAAACGCAAACAACTGTAAACGCGGAAAGATGAACAAATGGTTTCAGTCGTCAAACAAAATCACTTGCACACCTGATCCAAAGCTTTCCGTAAGTCGCGCAGGAACTCTTGTTTAGTGGATACCAGCATAGCCCGCTGTCCGGCAGTTAGGGCTATGAATAAAGAGATGAGAAGCTCTTCGGTAGCCTGCAAGGGGTTCTGTGGTGGCCTATTCTGTGACCTAGGGGTGGATGTTCCCGACGATGAAGGACGAACGCCTGCATGAATAGCCGGTGACACTAGGGTAGGTCGTATCGTATCGAGCTTTTGCTGAAGAAAGAGACGTGCTGGCGAAGCCGCCATGGCAAACGGCGACCTTCACTAGCGTTTAGTCAATCGTAATGTATTGGCAATAACAAATGTCACACACAATTCACCAGTGTGGATGGAACCACTAGGCCTGGCGACAAACCAGCCCGAAAAAGCTAACTAACTAATTACTACTAGGCATAATTACCCATGCAATAAATTACGGTTGGTCAGCCAGGTAACTAGTTCCCACCACCACGAGAGAAATCCTATTAGTCCTTTGGTTCCGAAGCTTTGTGGTATCGGAGGATGTTCAGATGCTAGTAAACCAGAGTTAAACTGGGTACTAGTGCGAAAAACCACAAAAACATACCTGCAATCGCAGCAGTATAGTAGCAGTGGCGTTGCAAGGGGTTACTTTGTTATTGTCGGGAGGCCGAGGTCCTTGTCACTAGATCTGCATTCTAATGATTGCTTGCTGAGAGTCGAGGATAAAGAACAAGATGGGGAGAAGGAAGCGGGGGGGGGGGGGTTATACAGAAAAACAGAGTGGATGCAATGAATGTTCAACTCATCAGGTGGCTGCAAGGGACAATCAATCGTGGCTGCATGTATTGGACCCGTCTTTTTGTTTATCTTCATGGTAATCATGTCACAATAAGTCTGGTTAATGCAATTGGCTGCAATGCTACATGGCACTGACATTTTGTATTTTCCATGCAAATGTACAGTCTGGGTACCACAACTTACGATCCGGTTCAAACCGACTGTCGACCACCACAAACTCGCCTGGTATCAGATCATCGAGGGTTGGCGTTCAAGTGATTGAAAATGCTGCCAGTGGATAGACGAAAAGAGGGTATATAACTTGCAAGTCTGATTCATGATTGTCTTGCGCAAAGCTGATATGATATTCCTTCCAGAACTGGAGAAGAAGCGAGCGCGGATCGCCGAGTTGCGACGTGCGAAAGAGGAAAGGAAAGTTGCCCTCCTGGATGCACAGAAGAGGGACTCTGTAGGTATAGTCTCGGGAACGGTAACAGCAATTGAGAACATGGGTTGGAAAGTGTTCACACGCGTTTCGAAACCCAGGGAAGCCGGCAAGGGACAGGAAAGACATCGACGACCTCGTTGCGTCGCTAGTCGGAGACAGACCGAGCTCAAGGGCTTCCAGTACCGATGAATTACGATCCTCCTCACCATCTCTCTCATTCGCTGAGCCACGAAAGCATGATGATACGGAGACAAGAAGTTCGCGACAAGACGCAGAACCACAACCGGATGTTGTTGCTTCCGCTCAGGAAAAGTACGCCTCCTTTGCCCGAAGTTCTTTCATGTTAGCTGTATTCTAACCTTATCATTAACGGCGTACTTAGACCCCAGCCAACATTAGCTTCCGCTGAATTCATTTTTCTAGATGTTGCGCCAAGAGTATGGTCCGGCAGCCATTGACGCGTTCGATATTGACTCTCATGTTCGGTTTGATAGGAAAAAGTAATGTACACCAAAGAGATCCAAACTGAGACTCTTTATATGGAGGAAGCTGGTACTAGTGATGTCGAAAAATCTCAAAAATCTGCCAGTACGCCAGAATTCGTTGATGTGCTTGTTCAACCTGTCCCGGCTTCCGAGAACATGTCGACTGTTGTAACGGCGCAACCACGAGGTCTACATATTACTGCATCGTTCACGATCAGCGAATCCCGCTCTAACAGGTTGACTTCAGAGCTGTCAGAGGATGAGCGCAAGGCGATCATAGCATCGGAGACCTTCCTTGATTTCTTTCAATACTCCACCAAATTGGTTGAGCGGGCGTTGAGTGACACAGCATATGACTTTATGACAGACTACACCGCAGGAGATACGGGTGTCATGTGAGAAAAGTCGTTGCGTAGAGAGTGGTACGAGTGTCCACCAGTTCTAATGGGTAGTCGCCAGAGATCGCGCTGAAGGGAAGACTGTGAAGCTATTCTGCTCATTTTCTGATGAACGATGGACAAGAAATCGCTCAGTAACTGATGTCAGTTGGTCACAAAAGGTGAGGCAACCGCTTTTTTTTGCGCATATCCGCATCTACTGAGCCAGTTCCTCTCTCCAGCACCCAGAGTTAGTGTTAGCTTCCTGCGGAAAAAACCACGCCGCAATTAGCGAACCGGACGGGGTCGTACTCATCTGGAATCTGCATCTACGGGACCGACCCGAGTTCGTATTCCAATCCCAGGTTCGTGCGACCATGATTTCTTCTATCCATTGATGACCTCATTTTGACCCCCATTGCGGTTTAATAAACAGTCGGATGTGACTGTAGCACGGTTTGCAGACTTTCATCCAAATTATATTATAGGAGGGACATACTCCGGACAAATTGTCATCTGGGATACGCGTGCCAAGAATTTACCAGTGCTCAAGACGCCCCTCTCCGCTGCGGGTCATACCCATCCCGTGTATTCAATGACGATCGTGGGCACACAAAACGCACACAATCTAATATCTGCGTCAACAGATGGTCTTGTCTGCTCATGGCAACTAGATATGTTAGCTCAACCGACGGTACGCGGAGTGCCGTTCAACCCGCAGGCCTAATGTAGCTGACGCCTAGTGATATGCAGGAGATATTGGACCTCGTTCATCCAACCCACGCCAAAACCGACGGTGTATCTGTAACAACCATGGCCTTCCCACATAACGAAACGGCGACCTTTTGGATAGGGACAGAAGAAGGTAGTGTTCATCAAGTTAATAGATATGACCGAGCTGGAAGGTTTGTGAGGAAATGATGGGAAGATCTGCGCACGGATTACCTACTAAAACAGAATCGATGAGCAGTAAAGCAGGGATTAATGCTCAGGATATATACAAGGGACACTATGGCATGGTTACCGGATTAAATTTTCATCCACTGAGCGGCTCTGCGGATTTCTCAGATCTTTTCTTAACATCGTCTGTGGATTGGACTATCAAGCTGTGGAGAGCCAAGGTGGTAGCTATGCCAATTCGCTAGTCTCATCAAGTGGACTAAACAGAAGTAAAGTCAATTCAAAAGGCACCAACATCTACACAAACTATAACCCCTTTGTATTCCTTTGAAGAGGCCGATGACTACGTATATGACGTACGGTGGTCCCCTGTACACCCATCTGTTTTCGGGTCAGTAGATGGAAGTGGACGCTTCGACCTGTATGATCTCAATCAAGAGATGGAGGTGAGAGCATTTGCACATATTCAGGCTTTCAACAAAACTAAATTTTCTTCCCCTACAGGTACCCATCGTCAGTATGCGCGTA
Organism: Spizellomyces sp. 'palustris'; assembly: GCA_006535965.1. Taxonomy (NCBI): domain Eukaryota; kingdom Fungi; phylum Chytridiomycota; class Chytridiomycetes; order Spizellomycetales; family Spizellomycetaceae; genus Spizellomyces; species Spizellomyces sp. 'palustris'. The sequence goes on along the minus strand of QEAR01000020.1, from coordinate 7,364 downwards.
GGACATGGGCATGCTCTCAACAAGCTTGCTTGGGACAAGGAAGGACGGCGAACTGCCATTGGATCGTCGGATGGCCAAGTTTCCGTGTACGATCTTGGAGAGGTGTGTTTCCTTTTTAATGGGCCAATGCATCAATCTCATGGTCATCTAGTACACATATGATTGACCATTTTCTTCACCAGATGTCCCAGCCCCGGAGCGACGAATGGGCTTTATTTCAACGCACCATAGCCGAGATTGAAACCAGATAGTTGTTTATTTACTGTATCTAATTCTATCAGAATATCACGATGTGGTGTGACCCCCATCTTTTTCCAATGAGGAATAGTGATTAGTATCCCACCTCCTAACCTATCGAGAACTCATGGAAAGCTTTCTCTATTCACTTATATTGTTTATGAACTGCTTCTTCGTCTGGCTAGTTCGCACAGCATCACTATCGTTGCTGTGAACCTACCGGGGATGTCCTTAACCCGGCAGGGTCCGTATCCGGTAAACCGCATTTGTTAGAGGAAGCCCAGTACTAACGTCTTCGTGGAGCAACATTCGGTTGCCATTGCGATCACAGAACTGGTGCATAGGTAATGCTCCGCAGAAATGTTCCACGGGAGATCATCTACCCACATCGGTGTCGTTCTCTGCGCAAGCTCGTTTGCAAAATGCCAAAACACCGGTCACCCATGCCACGGCCTTCTGCCACTCGACAGTCGCCACCTGCTGCCTAAACTCTATCGTTCGGTAGGTTCGCAATGATTCAACATTCAATTTGAAATACCGCGTGGACCCATCGTACCCGTTGCTGTTCACACACTTTATAAGGGCGTCTACATCAGCTGTCGCATGAATGTGCGGTCCCGGACAACCGGCAAACAGATTTGCGTTTGATCGCAATTGGCTGTTGGTATCACCTCGTCTCTCTGCAGGTACCATCGCATCAAAGAAAGTCTCGTTCCTTATGAACTGCGTGCAGATATTTTGCAATTCGGTCAACGTCCATTCCATATTGTGGCGACCGACGTGCACATGAAGTCCGGTGGAAGCGTCACACCTGACATTCAGGGCCCGTAAAGCATGTACGATTCTTTTGATTTCTTGAATCCCCTTACCGCCATGTAAAATAGGCGATACCAGTTCCATGCCATATTGCCCCTTAGGCGAGTCCACCAGAGTGCCGTCCCGTAACACTTTCCAGTATGGTGTGCATTGATGGGTGAACCTTAACACCTTTCTCAACCAGAATGCTCAAGATAAACTTTGGGATGAAACCGGGCTTACCATACTACTCTTGCATTAATTTCAAACTGCACTTCCAGCTTTTCGGCAAGTTCATCCCGCGGATATGGAGACCATATCTCTATCTCAACTCCAAAGGTGAAATCTGTAGGAACGTGTGAGGTTGCATCGAAAGCAAATAGTGTTTCCAAGGTAGCCTTGTGCAGTGACATTGCACAAGTTGCAAATTGGAAGAACAAGTTGGGATGATGTCGACGAACATGGTGGGGTTACGTTTAACTATAACAAAAAAAAAGAGGGTTGTCGCCCTAAGGCAAAAAAATATGCAGAAAAGTTAATGCACTGCAAACTTGCGCTGCGTCCCGAAATTAATTAATCACGTGCTACAGTTGAGCACCCAAACTTATATATTCTGCCAAGCGCTTATAGACAAACGACCGCAACCATCGTTGAAGTTAAATAGTCACACATGCCAGAGCGGATGGCCAATTTCTAAAATACTCGTCTTCAAGTCAACCTTGGTGAAATGCAGTCGATCCAGAACGTTGGAGCGAAGTTCGTTTCGGTTTCCGGCTGCCAGTGAAAAGTGATGACGTACAGTAGCAAGTAAGGAGCTCCAGTATTTTTGCATTCATCCTATCAATAAGACTCCCACGGTTGCCATGAAAACATCGCCAATTGCTCAGTGAATTGGGTGAAAGGAGATGATGACTGCTCGTCTAACACTAGCACTATTGATGAATCTATGGCTAAAATCCCCTACGACCACTGAAGCCAGCTACAGTGCTGCAAGCAGGTCCAACCCCATCCGCCCTCAATATGCGTGAGCGCTGAATTTAAAGAAACGCGTCAAGACTAGCACCCTGGCTTTATACCGCGGAAAAACTGTGATATTGCGCAATGAGATTGGAACTTAAAAATGGTCGTGCGCACCGCAGCAATACCTTGGAAACCTCTGCAATCGCCCTCCCAAACCCACCAGGCTCTCTTATTCCGGCGTCTCTAATCCACCCAGGTAATTTCTGCTTTATGCGCTGTTGTCCGTAGCGGTGATCTAATAGAACGATCGCCGCGTAGTCATCCTTGTGGCGAATCGCGCGGCCTACCGCAAATTCTCAGTTAGCATCATTCCGAAGAGTGTCCCGCAGTTCGGGTTTCAGCTTACCAATAGACTGATTCACAGCTTTCATACACAGGTTTTCATAATAATCATTTGCTACCGCGCAATCTGAACCCCGTAATGAAGCACGAGCTTTAACGTAATTCAATTTCTCCTTCAACTCCGGGGAACGGATGTTCGGAAACGGTAAACCAACCATAATGACCAGTCTAAAATAATTCCAGCCAATATTCAGTTTGTGCGCCACATGCAAGCAGACGTTCGCAGATCGCCAATAGCATTACCTTCCCAGATCATCTGAAAAGCTGGGGCTCGTCAATACACTGTACCGGAGGAACAACACTATGGCTCAAACGCTTACTTTATTCCTTCACTCATTTTACCTCCAACGACCGCAAAGAGAATGGCACCCGTGTGTCCCTGAACGTATACGATTAGTCATAACATCCCAAGATACAAGAAAATGTTTCTTACCTGTAGGTTGCTAGTATTTCGGATGCATTGCGCATACGCCGTCAAGGTCGTATCGACCAGGACACTCTGCTTCGGCTCTTTGAACACCTGTGATTCTATCAGTTTGCCTGCTGCTATGACATTATGAAGCTGTCTTCAATTGTTTATAATCGTGTTCATACCTGTTTCTTACTATTAATTCTAGAAAGAATTCGTCCCATTTGCCATCGATTATAGACCACATCGAGATAGTCATAAGAGGCGAAGAAACAGACGACTCCCCCTGGGGTCACATTACAGAAATTGGCAATTGCACCACCCAGCTCATCAATCTTTACAATGGATTCATAAATTCATAGCTCCCATGAATAGTGCAGTTGTCCAGCAATCCAGTAAACCTCACCAGTTTCCCATCATTCCGCTTTTCAAACGTGAAGTCAAAATCAATCTGGTTAGGACCATTAGCGACGATTGTGGTTAACAAGGACGTCGGGGGGATTATGTGTCCGCATGTGAAGCGAGAGATACGGTCCGTGGGAAGATATGGAAAGAGCTGAAAGAACTGTTCAAGAAACATATTAACTATTCGAGAGCTAAGTTTTGTGGTACCTCATGTAGTAGGTCTTGTACCTGGGGCAATACTTGATTGATATGTAACCGTGATAACATGATAACAAACTATCAAGGGGCTTGATATCTTACCGGCTCCATTGTCCCGCCAGCGAGAACAACCGCTCTAGCATCCTCCACAATGCTGCGAAAGCAGTTCGCTGGGTTGAGTAAGAGATACTTCAAATTCGATGCACTCGAATCAGCTTCTATCAGAAAAATATGACTATTGTCGCATGCGGTCGCTCTCACCACCCGGACGACCTACCACTAATGTTTACCACGATGCGACCTTCCAAGTCGGGGTTGGTTAGCGACATCAAAAATGCCTCCACCGGCTTAAGCGGAGAAACATGTTTAGGCATAAAGTCTGTCGGTTTCAACAAATCTCTCAGTCTACAATCGCCGTTAAAGAGAACCACTGCTTTGCTTACCAGTATCCTCTGTATCCGCAGCAACTTTAGGATCTTCAGTTCTTTCGGCAAATCCTTGCAGCTATTTAGACCGTCGTTGACATGCTGTTCTATTGTGGATCAAAATTGTGCAGGACTACCTTTTGAGCAAGCCCGCTGTTGGCGAGATACCGTTCAATTTTGAAGAGGCTTGTAGAATGCAGAATTAGCTTCCCACTTTATTCCCTGCGCCATTTCTCATTCGTTCACCTACTTGATGTGATCAATATCTAAGTCATGGACGAAGTCATTGGTCCTACGGATATACGATTGGGCTCGCTCTTGACCGGTTCACGTTAGTGATCGGCTTCTGAATGGATTCATCGAAGCCTGTGGCTTACCTTCAGACGTCAGCGGCCTGAGGGCCCTCTGCAACGCCTTGATCAATAAAAGTAATTGGCGGATATATGCTAGGGTTTTCCCCTTCAACCGACTCTTGTACTTCTGCAAGTACGATTGCAGTTGGGCGTCCGACCGATTAAGCTGCAGCAGGGATCCTGTAAATAACAGAGACGCACAGTGAACTCAGGCTTCCTACCACCGCACCTGCCGCGAATCCAGTGAGACAGAATGAACGGACGTGATGGCATCTGCATTGAACGACTTCATTAGAATTACGGTGCTTCTCAGACAATGGCAGTTCGCCACCGTACCAATCAGATTATGGGCTTCATCTTGAATTTTGAAATGTGATGTTACGCTCATGTATCACCTTTAGCTAAAGGTCTTTACTTAGCATACCAATGATTACGATATTTCCCTTCACCGTTATCCCAACAGATTCCCGGGCTGTCTTCTGCAGTAACAGAGAGTAAGGCAAAGTGACCACCTAGGTTTTACTGTTACAAAGGACGGTGGAAACTTCTCAAGAAACCGCCAATATCGCACCTGGGATGTCCGAACAGCGTCGCGAGAGCCGAAGTATGGGCAGGTATCCTGTCGCTTTCCCGTTTCAACAATCTCCTCTATATCTCTACGGTCACTGTTAGAATCCCAGTACTCCAGCAGTAAAACTTTTCGATGCAATACCGAATGACTGCATGGATGTGATCGGTGAACAGTGCTCTCTTTTGCTGGTCTTTGCTACGGTACGGGCAATACGACCCTCCTTCTTTCGAGGCGCCTAATAAACCAATATAACAATCTGCCGTCATCCAATTGCCTATCTGGATGTTCACACACCTTTAATAAGGTCTAAGCACTTGTCGTTCATACGGGACACGGATTTTAGTTGCTTTACGCTGTCATTGATGCACATCGTCTGGCGCGAACCGAGAGATACGGATTTCACAGTTTGATAGGCTGTTTTTTGCATTTCTTTAATAAATTGAGATATCTGCGAATGCGTTCGACTGCAATAGATAATCTTCAGCTCATCGCGTTCATCTTGGGGATCATCAGAGTCGGTTGGGTTGTCCACAAGATCACTAAATGGTAGGTGAAATAGTGTCTGTTGATTTTCTTGGCAAAATGATGCCTGAGAGTTCAGCTAAGTGGTCAACATCCTCCCTACCCCCTTTTGCCCGACGCTTCTGGCTCGCTCTCGTACTCGTTCACTAAAAATTCTTGAGGGTCTTCTTCCTCGTCGTTGCCGTGATGATTCTTCTACATCAAACCAAGTAAGGGACAACAAGTCTGAATGGGAAATATTGGAATGTCGCCACCAACCGGTCGTTTTAAGGTTTGTCTCCACCCGTTCTCTTTCTCCGCCTGCCGAAGTTCCTCCAGTCGCTGTGCTCGTTTTCGCTTTCTCTCTGCTGCGTATTCCAATTCACGCAAAGCTACCTTTCTCTCATGCTCCAAAACCCAACTAGGTTCTGCCCAACATTAAGGCGTACAGCCGACTGTGAGTATCCAAAAGAGCTCTTGTTCGAAATTCTCACATACCATCCGCACCAGAATTGGATACACCGGGCTCATTGGGGACGCATTTCGCGTATTCCTCCACTTCCAATTTACGATGGAAGTCGTGCAACCACTTGAGACTTCCGCACAGAAGGCTTAAAGACTTTCCCTACTTATTTACACACAGTCAGCTGTTGTCCAACACCTTCTTGAAATAGCACGAACCGTTCCAGTCGGGCTTTCCATTATCATAACCTTTCCAAGACTTAGACCCTCGTAGAGGCTAAACAAGGACGCACTGACTGTAAGTATAAGAGGTCGATGTTTTAACATCTTCAAGGACAATTGTAACCTGGTCATAAATGCCAGCTGTATCGGCCATGGGTCGAAGGGAAACAAGAAGGGACTGTCCTCTGTCAGAACTACTGATTTCCCTGATATTCTTTCAATGCCAGTTCGATCATCCTCTTCTTCGATCTTCGTCATGGTATGGAGGAACTTGATTTGTCAAGACCCACCTCAACCACCACCACCACCTACGTTTGGGTCCACGCCAGCTGGGTTTGACATACCTGACTGGGCCACCTGACTAGAGCTGTGCGATTACCACTCCTGCCATTAAATGCACGCAGTCACATCTTATCAGTCACGTTAGCTGCATGGTTGGAATCGCAGTTGCAGTGTGCTATCAAGGGGGTGGTGGTGGTATATATTATTAACAAGATACATAGAGAAGGCTTATAAGTACAGTTAAGGGGTTTTCATGAATATGGATTGACTTAGAGCGTTATATGCTATTGTGCTCATCTTTTGACTAAGAAGATTCAAATTTAAGAACTCTTCTGGTCTTTTGCCTAAATAGTTCAAAGTGTCGAGCAGTCTAGCTTCAGTGGCTTTTTGACTGAAATATTAAGAACTTTACTGGTCCTTTTGACAGAAAGTTTGATGTTTAAGTATGTTAGCGGTGTGGGAGAATGGATGGGAAACTCACGATTTAAACAAGAAAGTCGGTAAATTGTGATATCGTAAGGGACTGGTTCGTACGGCATCTATAATTGGTGCGGTATATGTGTTTTACACCATAGTTTAAGATAGATCACAGACGCGATGATTTAAAGTGGTTTAGTAGCCTATGTGCCTGGCTTCGCTGCCATCGCGCGTTGCTTAGCAACCATAGAAAATCATAGTATAAGAGAAGTAATGTTTTGCGGTAGATAGAACAGTGGAACTACATAATAACATCTTTTTTCTGTGACATTGCTTTCGTATCACTTGGGTTTATCAAAGAGACAATTTAGGTCCACCAGAGCTATGTACGAAGGCGCAGCATAGGAAATAAGGTGCTATTTGTTCTGAAAACATAACTAAACAGAATACAATTGCCTACAGTGGTTAATGACCCCATATGCCATTGAGTCTTGTGGTTTCAGAGAACTTGACATTCCCAAGTGATCCGTTCTTTGTAAGGTGATTACACAAAGAAAAGAGGGAAGAATGCATTATGACAACATCTGCCATCTTGAACCGCTTTTTGAGTTCTGCCTTGAGCTGGGACAACTGCTGATCATCCTTGGATGCCAGAATAAGATCATCCACATAGAGAATGAGATAGATTGCTGTCTTCTTGTTGATGTACAGCCCGTGGTCTGATT